>JACCHV010002817.1:0-12624 GCA_018907245.1 Eupristina koningsbergeri | reverse complement strand
AGTGTATATAAAGTTAACGATATTTAGTAAAGTAAATTAGAAACTGTGCATAAGAATGCGGGAATTGTTCATAATTTACAAATTTATATATGCTTTTTAATCGAAGGAAGGCTAATAAATTGATATTTTCTGAAAAAAAGGAATTAAAAAGCATTAACCTCAATAAAATTTAAGAATATTTCTAATAGTGTATATAAAGTAAACGATATATAGTAAAGAAAATTAGAAACTGTGCTTGAGAATGCCATAGTCGTTTATAATTTCGAATTTATATATGATTTTTATTAGAAAGTAGGCTAATAAATTGATATTTTCTGAAAAAAAAGGAATTAAAAAGCATTAACCTCAATAAAATTTATGAATATTTCTAATAGTGTATATAAAGTTAACGATATATAGTATAGAAATTTAGAAACTGCGCTTAAGAATGCGAGAGTCTTTCAGAATTTACAATTTATATATGATTTTTATTAGAAAGAAGGCTAATAAATTGATATTTTCTGAAAAAAAAGGAATTGAAAAGCATTAACCACAATAACATTTTTAAAGATTTCTAATAGTGTATATAAAGTTAACGATATTTAGTAAAGCAAATTAGAAACTGTGCACAAGAATGCGGGAATTGTTCAGAATTTACAATTTATATATGATTTTTATTAGAAGGAATGGTAATAAATTGATATTTTCTGAAAAAAAAGGAATTGAAAAGCATTAACCTCAATAAAATTTATGAATATTTCTAAAAGTGTATATAAAGTTAACGATATTTAGTAAAGTAAATTAGAAACTGTGCATAAGAATGCGGGAATTGTTCATAATTTACAAATTTATATATGATTTTTAATCGAAAGAAGGCTAATAAATTGATATTTTCAGAAAAAAAGGAATTAAAAAGCATTAACCACAATAAAATTTAAGAATATTTCTAATAATGTATGTAAAGTAAACGATATATAGTAAAGAAATTTAGAAACTGCGCTTGAGAATGCGAGAGTCATTCAGAATTTACAATTTATATATGATTTTTATTAGAAAGAAGGATAATAAATTGATATTTTCTGAAAAAAAAGGAATTGAAAAGCATTAACCTGAATAAAATTTATTAATATTTCTAAAAGTGTATATAAAGTGAACGATATTTAGTAAAGTAAATTCGAAACTGTGCATAAGAATGCGGGAATTGTTCATAATTTACAAATTTATATATGATTTTTAATCGAAAGAAGGCTAATAAATTGATATTTTCTGAAAAAAAGGAATTAAAAAGCATTAACCACAATAAAATTTAAGAATATTTCTAATAATGTATGTTAAGTAAACGATATATAGTAAAGAAATTTAGAAACTGCGCTTGAGAATGCGAGAGTCATTCAGAATTTACAATTTATATATGATTTTTATTAGAAAGTAGGCTATTAAATTGATATTTTCTGAAAAAAAAGGAATTAAAAAGCATTAACCTCAATAAAATTTATGAATATTTCTAAAAGTGTATATAAAGTTAACGATATTTAGTAAAGTAAATTAGAAACTGTGCATAAGAATGCGGGAATTGTTCATAATTTACAAATTTATATATTCTTTTTAATCGAAGGAAGGCTAATAAATTGATATTTTCTGAAAAAAAGGAATTAAAAAGCATTAACCTCAATAAAATTTAAGAATATTTCTAATAGTGTATATAAAGTAAACGATATATAGTAAAGAAAATTAGAAACTGTGCTTGAGAATGCCTTAGTCGTTTATAATTTCGAATTTATATATGATTTTTATTAGAAAGTAGGCTAATAAATTGATACTTTCTGAAAAAAAAGCAATTAAAAAGCATTAACCTCAATAAAATTTAAGAATATTTCTAATAGTGTATATAAAGTTAAGGATATTTAGTAAAGCAAATTAGAAATTGTGCATAAGAATGCGGGAATTGTTCATAATTTACAAATTTATATATGCTTTTTAATCGAAGGAAGGCTAAAAAATTGATATTTTCTGAAAAAAAGGAATTAAAAAGCATTAACCTCAATAAAATTTAAGAATATTTCTAATAGTGTATATAAAGTTAAGGATATTTAGTAAAGAAAAATTAGAAACTGTGCATAAGAATGCGAGAGTCATTCAGAATTTACAATTTATATATGATTTTTAATCGAAAGAAGGCTAATAAATTGATATTTTCTGAAAAAAAGGAATTAAAAAGCATTAACCACAATAAAATTTAAGAATATTTCTAATAATGTATGTAAAGTAAACGATATATAGTAAAGAAATTTAGAAACTGCGCTTGAGAATGCGGGAATTGTTCAGAATTTACAATTTATATATGATTTTTATTAGAAAGAATGCTAATAAATTGATATTTTCTGAAAAAAAAGGAATTAAAAAGCATTAATCTCAATAAAATTTATGAATATTTCTAATAGTGTATATAAAGTTAACGATATATATTATAGAAATTTAGAAACTGCGCTTGAGAATGCGAGAGTCTTTCAGAATTTACAATTTATATATGATTTTTATTAGAAAGAAGGCTAATAAATTGATATTTTCTGAAAAAAAAGGAATTAAAAAGCATTAACCTCAATAAAATTTAAGAATATTTCTAATCATGTATGTAAAGTAAACGATATATAGTAAAGAAATTTAGAAACTGCGCTTGACAATGCGAGAGTCATTCAGAATTTACAATTTATATATGATTTTTAATCGAAAGAAGGCTAATAAATTGATATTTTCTGAAAAAAAGGAATTAAAAAGCATTAACCACAATAAAATTTAAGAATATTTCTAATAATGTATGTAAAGTAAACGATATATAGTAAAGAAATTTAGAAACTGCGCTTTAGAATGCGAGAGTCATTCAGAATTTACAATTTATATATGGTGTTTATTAGAAAGAAGGCTAATAAATTGATATTTTCTGAAAAAAAGGAATTAAATAGCATTAACCACAATAACATTTTTAAAGATTTCTAATAGTGTATATAATGTAAACGGTATTTAGTTAAGAAACACAGAAACTGTGCTTGAGAATGCGGGAATTGTTCATTATTTACAAATTTACATATAATTTTTAATCGAAGGAAGGCTAATAAATTGATATTTTCTGAAAAAAAGGAATTAAAAAGCATTAACCACAATAAAATTTAAGAATATTTCTAATAATGTATGAAAAGTAAACGATATATAATAAAGAAATTTAGAAACTGCGCTTGAGAATGCGAGAGTCCTTCAGAATTTACAATTTATATATGATTTTTTTTAGAAACAAGGCTAATAAATTGATATATTCTGAAAAAAAAGGAATTAAAAAGCATTAACCACAATAACATTTTTAAAGATTTCTAATAGTGTATATAAAGTAAACGATATATAGTAAAGAAATTTAGAAACTGCGCTTGAGAATGCGAGAGTCATTCAGAATTTACAATTTATATATGATTTTTTTTAGAAACAAGGCTAATAAATTGATATTTTCTGAAAAAAAAGGAATAAAAAAGCATTAACCACAATAACATTTTTAAAGATTTCTAATAGTGTATATAAAGTAAACGATATATAGTAAAGAAAATTAGAAACTGTGCTTGAGAATGCCATAGTCGTTTATAATTTCGAATTTATATATGATTTTTATTAGAAAGTAGGCTAATAAATTGATATTTTCTGAAAAAAAGCAATTAAAAAGCATTAACCTTAATAAAATTTAAGAATATTTCTAATAGTGTATATAAAGTTAAGGATATTTAGTAAAGCAAATTAGAAATTGTGCATAAGAATGCGGGAATTGTTCATAATTTACAAATTTATATATGCTTTTTAAACGAAGGAAGGCTAATAAATTGATATATTCTGAAAAAAAAGGAATTAAAAAGCATTAACCACAATAACATTTTTAAAGATTTCTAATAGTGTGTATAAAGTAAACGATATATAGTAAAGAAATTTAGAAACTGCGCTTGAGAATCCGAGAGTCATTCAGAATTTACATTTATATATGATTTTTATTTGAAAGAAGGCTAATAAATTGATATTTTCTGAAAAAAAAGGAATTAAAAAGCATTAACCTCAATAAAATTTATGAATATTTCTAATAGTCTATATAAAGTTAACGATATTTAGTAAAGCAAATTAGAAACTGTGCATAAGAATGCGGGAATTGTTCAGAATTTACAATTTAAATATGATTTTTATTAGAAAGAATGCTAATAAATTGATATTTTCTGAAAAAAAAGGAATTAAAAAGCATTAACCACAATAAGATTTTTAAAGATTTCTAATAGTGTGTATAAAGTAAACGATATATAGTAAAGAAATTTAGAAACTGCGCTTGAGAATGCGAGAGTCATTCAGAATTTACAATTTATATATGATTTTTTTTAGAAACAAGGCTAATAAATTGATATTTTCTGAAAAAAAAGGAATTAAAAAGCATTAACCACAATAACATTTTTAAAGATTTCTTATAGTGTATATAAAGTAAACGTTATATAGTGAAGAAATTTAGAAACTGCGCTTGAAAATGCGGGAATTTTTCATAATTTACAAATTTATATATGTTCTTTATTACAAAGAAGGATAATAAATTGAGATTTTCCGAAAAAAAGGAATTAAAAAGCATTAACCTCAATAAAATTTAAGAATATTTCTAATAGTGTATATAAAGTTAACGTTATTTAGTAAAGCAATTTAAAAACTTTGCATAAGAATGCGGAAATTGTTCATAATTTACAATTTATATATGGTGTTTATTAGAAAGAAGGCTAATAAATTGATATTTTCTGAAAAAAAGGAATTAAATAGCATTAACCACAATAACATTTTTAAAGATTTCTAATAGTGTATATAATGTAAACGATATATAGTAAAGAAATTTAGAAACTGCGCTTGAGAATGCGAGAGTCATTCAGAATTTACATTTATATATGATTTTTAATCGAAAGAAGGCTAATAAATTGATATTTTCTAAAAAAAAGGAATTAAAAAGCATTAACCACAATAACTTTTAAGAACATTTCTAATAATGTATATAAAGTAAACGATATATAGTAAAGAAATTTAGAAACTGTCCTTGAAAATGCGAGAATTTTTCATAATTTACAATTTATATATGATTTTTATTTGAAAGAAGGCTAATAAATTGATATTTTCTGAAAAAAAGGAATTAAAAAGCATTAACCACAATAAAATTTAAGAATATTTCTAATAATGTATATAAAGTAAACGATATATAGTAAAGAAATTTAGAAACTGCGCTTGAGAATGCGAGAGTCATTCAGAATTTACATTTATATATGATTTTTAATCGAAAGAAGGCTAATAAATTGATATTTTCTGAAAAAAAAGGAATTAAAAAGCATTAACCACAATAAAATTTAAGAATATTTCTAATAATGTATATAAAGTAAACGATATATAGTAAAGAAATTTAGAAACTGCGCTTGAGAATGCGAGAGTCATTCAGAATTTACAATTTATATATGATGTTTTTTTAGAAAGAAGGCTAATAAATTGATATTTTCTGAAAAAAAAGGAATTAAAAAGCATTAACCACAATAACATTTTTAAAGATTTCTAATAGTGTATATAAAGTAAACGTATTTAGTAAAGAAATTTAGAAACTGTGCTTGAGAATGCGAAGTCGTTCATAATTTACGAATTTATATATGATTTTTAATCGAAAGAAGGCTATTAAATTGATATTTTCTGAAAAAAAAGCAATTAAAAAGCATTAACCTCAATAAAATTTAAGAATATTTCTAATAGTGTATATAAAGTTAAGGATATTTAGTAAAGCAAATTAGAAATTGTGCATAAGAATGCGGGAATTGTTCATAATTTACAAATTTATATATGCTTTTTAATCGAAGGAAGGCTAATAAATTGATATTTTCTGAAAAAAAGGAATTAAAAAGCATTAACCACAATAAAATTTAAGAATATTTCTAATAGTGTATATAAAGTTAAGGATATTTAGTAAAGAAAAATTAGAAACTGTGCATAAGAATGCGAGAGTCATTCAGAATTTACAATTTATATATGATTTTTTTTAGAAAGAAGGCTAATAAATTGATATATTCTGAAAAAAAAGGAATTAAAAAGCATTAACCACAATAACATTTTTAAAGATTTCTAATAGTGTATATAAAGTAAACGATATATAGTAAAGAAATTTAGAAACTGCGCTTCAGAATCCGAGAGTCATTCAGAATTTACATTTATATATGATTTTTATTTGAAAGAAGGCTAATAAATTGATATTTTCTGAAAAAAAAGGAATTAAAAAGCATTAACCTCAATAAAATTTATGAATATTTCTAATAGTGTATATAAAATTAACGATATTTAGTAAAGAAATTTAGAAACTGTGCATAAGAATGCGGGAATTGTTCATAATTTACAAATTTATATATGCTTTTTAATCGAAAGAAGGCTAATAAATTGATATTTTCAGAAAAAAAGGAATTAAAAAGCATTAACCACAATAAAATTTAAGATTATTTCTAAATGGAATTATTTAGTAAAGCAAATTAGAAACTGTGCATAAGAATGCGGGAATTGTTCAATTTACAATTTATATATGATTTTTATTAGAAAGAAGGCTAATAAATTGATATTTCTGAAAAAAAGGAATTAAAAAGCATTAACCAGAATAAAATTTAAGAATATTTCTAATAATGTATATAAAGTAAACGATATATAGTAAAGAAATTTAGAAACTGCGCTTGAGAATGCGAGAGTCATTCAGAATTTACATTTATATATGATTTTTAATCGAAAGAAGGCTAATAAATTGATATTTTCTGAAAAAAAGGAATTAAAAAGCATTAACCTCAATAAAATTTAAGAATATTTCTAATAGTGTATATAAAGTTAACGATATTTAGTAAAGCAAATTAGAAACTGTGCATAAGAATGCGGGAATTGTTCATAATTTACAAATTTATATATGCTTTTTAATCGAAGGAAGGCTAATAAATTGATATTTTCTGAAAAAAAGGAATTAAAAAGCATTAACCACAATAAAATTTTAAGAATATTTCTAATAGTGTATATAAAGTAAAGGATATATAGTAAAGAAATTTAGAAACTGCGCTTGAGAATGCGAGAGTCATTCAGAATTTACAATTTATATATGATTTTTAATAGAAAGAAGGCTAATAAATTGATATTTTCTGAAAAAAAAGGAATTAAAAAGCATTAACCATAATAACATTTTTAAAGATTTCTAATAGTGTATATAAAGTAAACGATATATAGTAAAGAAATTTAGAAACTGCGCTTGAGAATCCGAGAGTCATTCAGAATTTACATTTATATATGATTTCTAATAAATGTATATGAAAAAAAGGAATTAAAAGCATTAACCACAATAACATTTTTAAAGATTTCTAATAGTGTATATAAAGTAAACGATATATAGTAAAGAAACTGTGCTTGAGAATGCCATAGTCGTTTATAATTTCGAATTTATATATGATTTTTATTAGAAAGTAGGCTAATAAATTGATATTTTCTGAAAAAAAAGCAATTAAAAAGCATTAACCTCAATAAAATTTAAGAATATTTCTAATAGTGTATATAAAGTTAAGGATATTTAGTAAAGCAAATTAGAAATTGTGCATAAGAATGCGGGAATTGTTCATAATTTACAAATTTATATATGCTTTTTAATCGAAGGAAGGCTATAAATTGATATTTTCTGAAAAAAAGGAATTAAAAAGCATTAACCTCAATAAAATTTAAGAATATTTCTAATAGTGTATATAAAGTTAAGGATATTTAGTAAAGAAAAATTAGAAACTGTGCATAAAGAATGCGAGAGTCATTCAGAATTTACAATTTATATATGATTTTTTTTAGAAACAAGGCTAATAAATTGATATATTCTGAAAAAAAAGGAATTAAAAAGCATTAACCACAATAACATTTTTAAAGATTTCTAATAGTGTATATAAAGTAAACGATATAAGTAAAGAAATTTAGAAACTGCGCTTGAGAATGCGAGAGTCATTCAGAATTTACATTTATATATGATTTTTATTAGAAAGAAGGCTAATAAATTGATATTTTCTGAAAAAAAAGGAATTAAAAAGCATTAACCTCAATAAAATTTAAGAATATTTCTAATAGTGTATATAAAGTTAACGATATTTAGTAAAGAAATTTAGAAACTGCGCTTGAGAATCCGAGAGTCATTCAGAATTTACATTTATATATGATTTTTATTTGAAAGAAGGCTAATAAATTGATATTTTCTGAAAAAAAAGGAATTAAAAAGCATTAACCATAATAAAATCTAAGAATATTTCTAATAATGTATATAAAGTAAACGATATATTGTAAAGAAATTTAGAAACTGCGCTTGAGAATGCGAGAGTCATTCAGAATTTACATTTATATATGATTTTTAATCGAAACAAGGCTTATAAATTGATATTTTCTGAAAAAAAAGGAATTAAAAAGCATTAACCACAATAAAATTTAAGAATATTTCTAATAGTGTATATAAAGTTAAGGATATTTAGTAAAGAAAAATTAGAAACTGTGCATAAGAATGCGAGAGTCATTCAGAATTTACAATTTATATATGATTTTTAATCGAAAGAAGGCTAATAAATTGATATTTTCTGAAAAAAAGGAATTAAAAAGCATTAACCACAATAAAATTTAAGAATATTTCTAATAATGTATGTAAAGTAAACGATATATAGTAAAGAAATTTAGAAACTGCGCTTGAGAATGCGAGAGTCATTCAGAATTTACAATTTATATATGATTTTTATTAGAAAGAAGGCTAATAAATTGATATTTTCTAAAAAAAAAGGAATTAAAAAGCATTAACCACAATAACATTTAAGAATATTTCTAATAATGTATATAAAATAAACAATATTTAGTAAAGAAATTTAGAAACTGTGCTTGAAAATGCGGGAATTGTTCATAATTTACAAATTTATATATGATTTTTATTAGAAAGAAGGCTAATAAATTGATATTTTCTGAAAAAAAAGGAATTAAAAAGCATTAACCACATTAACATTTTTAAAGATTTCGAATAGTCTATATAAAGTAAACGATATATAATAAAGAAATTGAGAAACTGTGCTTGAAAATGCGGGAATTGTTCATAATTTACAAATTTATATATGATTTTTAATCGAAAGAAGGCTAATAAATTGATATTTTCTGAAAAAAAGGAATTAAAAAGCATTAACCACAATAAAATTTTAGAATATTTCTAATAATGTATAAAAAGTAAACGATATATAATAAAGAAATTTAGAAACTGCGCTTGAGAATGCGAGAGCCATTCAGAATTTACAATTTATATATGATTTTTTTTAGAAACAAGGCTAATAAATTGATATATTCTGAAAAAAAAGGAATTAAAAAGCATTAACCACAATAACATTTTTAAAGATTTCTAATAGTGTATATAAAGTAAACGATATATAGTAAAGAAATTTAGAAACTGCGCTTGAGAATGCGAGAGTCATTCAGAATTTACAATTTATATATGATTTTTTTTAGAAACAAGGCTAATAAATTGATATTTTCTGAAAAAAAAGGAATTAAAAAGCATTAACCACAATAACATTTTTAAAGATTTCTAATAGTGTATATAAAGTAAACGATATATAGTAAAGAAAATTAGAAACTGTGCTTGAGAATGCCATAGTCGTTTATAATTTCGAATTTATATATGATTTTTATTAGAAAGTAGGCTAATAAATTGATATTTTCTGAAAAAAAAGGAATTAAAAAGCATTAACCTCAATAAAATTTATGAATATTTCTAATAGTGTATATAAAGTTAACGATATATAGTATAGAAATTTAGAAACTGCGCTTGAGAATGCGAGAGTCTTTCAGAATTTACAATTTATATATGATTTTTATTAGAAAGAAGGCTAATAAATTGATATTTTCTGAAAAAAAAGGAATTGAAAAGCATTAACCACAATAACATTTTTAAAGATTTCTAATAGTGTATATAAAGTTAACGATATTTAGTAAAGCAAATTAGAAACTGTGCACAAGAATGCGGGAATTGTTCAGAATTTACAATTTATATATGATTTTTATTAGAAGGAATGGTAATAAATTGATATTTTCTGAAAAAAAAGGAATTGAAAAGCATTAACCTCAATAAAATTTATGAATATTTCTAAAAGTGTATATAAAGTTAACGATATTTAGTAAAGTAAATTAGAAACTGTGCATAAGAATGCGGGAATTGTTCATAATTTACAAATTTATATATGATTTTTAATCGAAAGAAGGCTAATAAATTGATATTTTCTGAAAAAAAGGAATTAAAAAGCATTAACCACAATAAAATTTAAGAATATTTCTAATAATGTATATAAAGTAAACGATATATAGTAAAGAAATTTATAAACTGCGCTTGAGAATGCGAGAGTCATTCAGATTTACAATTTATATATGCTTTTTAATCGAAGGAAGGCTAATAAATTGATATTTTCTGAAAAAAAGGAATTAAAAAGCATTAACCTCAATAAAATTTAAGAATATTTCTAATAGTGTATATAAAGTAAACGATATATAGTATAGAAAATTAGAAACTGTGCTTGAGAATGCCATAGTCGTTTATAATTTCGAATTTATATATGATTTTTATTAGAAAGTAGGCTATTAAATTGATATTTTCTGAAAAAAAAGGAATTAAAAAGCATTAACCTCAATAAAATTTATGAATATTTCTAAAAGTGTATATAAAGTTAACGATATTTAGTAAAGTAAATTAGAAACTGTGCATAAGAATGCGGGAATTGTTCATAATTTACAAATTTATATATTCTTTTTAATCGAAGGAAGGCTAATAAATTGATATTTTCTGAAAAAAAGGAATTAAAAAGCATTAACCTCAATAAAATTTAAGAATATTTCTAATAGTGTATATAAAGTAAACGATATATAGTAAAGAAAATTAGAAACTGTGCTTGAGAATGCCATAGTCGTTTATAATTTCGAATTTATATATGATTTTTATTAGAAAGTAGGCTAATAAATTGATATTTTCTGAAAAAAAAGGAATTAAAAAGCATTAACCTCAATAATATTTAAGAATATTTCTAATAATGTATGTAAAGTAAACGATATATAGTAAAGAAATTTAGAAACTGCGCTTGAGAATGCGAGAGTCATTCAGAATTTACAATTTATATATGATTTTTAATCGAAAGAAGGCTAATAAATTGATATTTTCTGAAAAAAAGGAATTAAAAAGCATTAACCACAATAAAATTTAAGAATATTTCTAATAATGTATGTAAAGTAAACGATATATAGTAAAGAAATTTAGAAACTGCGCTTGAGAATGCGAGAGTCATTCAGAATTTACAATTTATATATGATTTTTTTTAGAAACAAGGCTAATAAATTGATATTTTCTGAAAAAAAAGGAATAAAAAAGCATTAACCACAATAACATTTTTAAAGATTTCTAATAGTGTATATAATGTAAACGGTATTTAGTTAAGAAACATAGAAACTGTGCTTGAGAATGCGGGAATTGTTCATTATTTACAAATTTACATATAATTTTTAATCGAAGGAAGGCTAATAAATTGATATTTTCTGAAAAAAAAGCAATTAAAAAGCATTAACCTCAATAAAATTTAAGAATATTTCTAATAGTGTATATAAAGTTAAGGATATTTAGTAAAGCAAATTAGAAATTGTGCATAAGAATGCGGGAATTGTTCATAATTTACAAATTTATATATGCTTTTTAATCGAAGGAAGGCAAATAAATTGATATTTTCTGAAAAAAAGGAATTAAAAAGCATTAACCACAATAAAATTTAAGAATATTTCTAATAGTGTATATAAAGTTAAGGATATTTAGTAAAGAAAAATTAGAAACTGTGCATAAGAATGCGAGAGTCATTCAGAATTTACAATTTATATATGATTTTTTTTAGAAAGAAGGCTAATAAATTGATATATTCTGAAAAAAAAGGAATTAAAAAGCATTAACCACAATAACATTTTTAATGATTTCTAATAGTGTATATAAAGTAAACGATATATAGTAAAGAAATTTAGAAACTGCGCTTGAGAATCCGAGAGTCATTCAGAATTTACATTTATATATGATTTTTATTTGAAAGAAGGCTAATAAATTGATATTTTCTGAAAAAAAAGGAATTAAAAAGCATTAACCTCAATAAAATTTATGAATATTTCTAATAGTGTATATAAAGTTAACGATATTTAGTAAAGCAAATTAGAAACTGTGCATAAGAATGCGGGAATTGTTCAGAATTTACAATTTATATATGATTTTTATTAGAAAGAATGCTAATAAATTGATATTTTCTAAAAAAGGAATTAAAAAGCATTAACCACAATAAAATTTAAGAATATTTCTAATAGTGTATAAAGTAAACGATATATAGTAAAGAAATTTAGAAACTGCGCTTGAGAATGCGAGAGTCATTCAGAATTTACATTTATATATGATTTTTAATCGAAAGAAGGCTAATAAATTGATATTTTCTAAAAAAAAGGAATTAAAAAGCATTAACCACAATAGCTTTTAAGAACATTTCTAATAATGTATATAAAGTAAACGATATATAGTAAAGAAATTTAGAAACT
>JACCHV010002815.1:0-24246 GCA_018907245.1 Eupristina koningsbergeri | reverse complement strand
ATTTAACCTTCCTTCAGGCAACGCCTCGTGCCCTTGCCCTGCCTGCCCTTGCAATATTAATGTCAAAATTATGATATTATGCATTAATAAATTACTTTTGGTTAAGGATTTTATTGGGTTATTAGTTGGAATAAGGGGTAAAAGTTACTAGTGTTTTGTTTCTATGATTGATTGTGAGTTATTTTTATTTTACATTTATTTCATTTAATTGTTTTTTATTTTATCCATTTAATCAGCCGGGAATTATTGTCGTATTAATTATTATTACTATTATTATTATATTATTATTACTATTGTTAGATATCCATATTAAAAAATTATCACGGCGTTGACCCGCGATCACATATATATATGTATTTGGCCGGACGGATTACATATGTGGCGTAGTAGGTGCGGTAAGGCTGGCGCCTGCCGTCCCGGCCGCACGGGTTCGAATCCCGATGTCTCAAGCTCATCATATTTTTTTTTACTTGATCAGCCGGAAACCCGTAATTTAGATTTAAAGCAATTTAGAATTGTTTATATTTTTCATCATTTTTTTTCGCCTGGAAGTTGAATTTTAAATAAAATTTTTTTAATTTTATTAATTCAATTATTTTATTGATGTTTATTTACTCAACTGGGAAAGTTAATTTAATTTCCATTTAAATGATTTCAACTTATAGATATTTTTTTTATTATCTAACGGATACTTCCAGTAATATTATAAATCACCTTTCCAAAACTGATATTAGTATATAAGTATAAACTTGTCTTTAGTATTTTATACGTTGCGTGGCCGATGTGGCAAGGCTGATGCCTGCCGCCCCGGCCGCGCGGGTTCGAATCCCGGTGTTGAACTTATATTTTTTTTTCCGGCCTCCGCCATTTTCGCAACTCGATATTAATAATTTAATTCAAAATTAACAATTCTAATGAGAAAACTTAAAATAAAATTATTTTTTCCTTTTTTTGAAATTTTGGGCCTATTTTTTACGAAATTTTGGGCTCGATCTGATTAGAATTAAGGAAGATTTTATTTTTACTGTTTTCCGAAGGAAATCATTATATGAAATTTGTAGAAATATGGAATATCTACTTCAGGAATAGTTGGAAGTTCTATATTTTGTCTCCCAAGTTTAATTTTTTTAAAATCGTATGTTCTCGGGTACGTATTTCCTTACTTTCGTAGGCTGTGAATTTTGAGATTGACGTTGTATTTGCTGGCACATTGACTGGCCGGACATAATGTCAATATGGTGGGATTAATTTTTTGTTTAATATTTGTCGCCAATTATATTCATCTGGCTTTGTTATGGGTGGTCCTAATTAGATGTACAGAGTAGCGTATTAATGGCGTCTCGTCAATTGTCGGAGTCCTTCATTCTGTCTCCGTAAGAATCGTATTGGTCTACGTTCCTTTTTCTGTTTTATCAAAACGGCCTTACGCTGGTGTACTTATTATTAATTATTAAATATTAAAACTTTTTTATTTATATATTGTTATATATCCTAATTTAGTATTTAATAAAACCCATTACTCTATTATTAATAAAATTGTTTTTTTTGACTGATTTATGCGTAGAATTAATTACGTTATTTTTGCTCGTGGTGCGTCCGGGGGCCGCCCTTTAGGACGCCACGTGCAAATAATAATTAAATATACTTATACATATTAATTCTCCTTACTATCTAATTACTTATAATAGGAATCGTTTAATATATGGTTGACTCCTTTTAGTTTTAGCGCTACGTATCATTGTTAGGATTAGGTGTCATGAGGTCGACTGCCCTCTTTAACTTGTCCATGTGGACTATTTTTGTTTTATCGTCGCGCGTTATGATTGCATTATTCGCTCTATAATCTAACTTCGTTATTTCATAAGGACCTACGTATTGGGCATCCATTTTACCGGAGGTTGGCTCCTTAAGTAAATATACTTGCTCTCCTTCTCTGAAATGCCTTGTGTTTAGCCTTCGATCGTAGTAATACTTCGATCGGTATTTCGCTTGGCTCAGGTTGAGAGCTGCCATAGTTTGCAGTTGGTAAAGTATGTCACGCAGGCCCGTGACGTAGCTGTCGTACGTCACAAGGGACTCGCGGGAGGGGAACTGTGAAGGAGTTCTCGCCGGCTGTCCCAATGCGAGCTCGTGCGGGGTGAATCCCGACGCGTCATGGACCGACGTATTATACGCGTGTTGGCATAGATCCAACCATTGATCCCATTTGTCTTGACTTTCCACATACGCTCTTAGGTATTCCGTCAGTGTATGGTGCATTCTCTCTATGCTCCCATTCGACTACGGGTGGTAGGCTGTCGTCCTATACTTATCGATTTGGAAAAGGGCAGCCAGCTCTTCTAAGAGTTTGTTTTGGAAATGACGTCCCTGGTCCGTTAATATGGCAGTAGGTGGTCCGAAGTATGAAATAAAATACCTTATAAGAGCTCGGGCCACTTCCTCAGCGGTGGCGTGTTTTACTGGGACTAATATGCAATATTTCGTTAAGAGATCTTGCATACTTAGCACGTATCGATAACCTCGCGACGTCGCTGTTAAAGGTCCGTAAAAATCGAGCGACATTTGCTCAAACGCTCTCGACGGTGTGTTCGTAATTACCATCGGCTGTCTAGTCTTTATTCGAATCGATTTATGAGTCTGGCACTTGGCGCAGCCTTTTACGAATTGTATCACGTCGGGTCGCATGTTTTTCCAATAATAATCGCGTGCGATTTTACTGTACGTTTTCGTAATACCCCGATGTCCTCCAATCGAAGATTCGTGATATTCTTTTAGGATGGCAAATCGATCTTCGGTTTTTGGTATTGGTAGATTATTTTTTAACAACGCGATGCTAATTTCCATACCATCGAATAGCTGATTGCACGTCTCCATGAAGGATTCCCACTCGGGCTCTGTCAGTATGCCCAGATCACGTGCAATGGAGAAACTATGTAAGTCATGATCGATACAGAAGTTCTTTATAGATTTCACCGTTTTCTTAATATTCGATCGCAACGGGCGGTCGTCGATGTATTTTTTGGTGACAACTCCGAATACCAGATTGTCTTGAACCATTGAGTGTATCGTATCGCCTATTTCGTTGCCTATTTCCTGTAGTCGGTCCCCGTTAATATATTTTCGTTCAATTAACGCATCGATTACACCGGTTTCAAAATATCCGTCCGCGGACAACAGAAAAACTATATTATCCTTATACTTAAACGGATGTTCGTTAACCGTACGCACATGTGTAAATGTCGGCGGTTCCACGGGGACCCATGGTGGGGAGTCCCGTGGGTACCGTGGTCTTGTTATGCGGTACCGCTCGAGCGCCCTCGGCGTCGGCCTTGACTCTGCCGAATTTTCGGCCTCCTCAGCGGATTCCGACGATTCTACCTCCATGGCCTCCTGTTGTTCGGCGTCGGGTGGAATGTCGTTTGAGTTGTGCTGCGATATTGGTACACCAACGGCGCTTATTGGTTCTCGTGCATCGTCTATAAGAAATCGGCGTGGCCCTACGTCATTAACGTTTATTGAATTCGTTGGTGTAATAGAGCCGTTCCGAAGGTCAGTGGCTATGCCCTCATTACCTTCTCGCGTAGAAACTACCGCAGGCTCGCCCTTTTTCAGGTATGGCGTGTAATGACTATCACACAACTTCAAATGTATTGTTTCACATCCTTTGTATGCTATAAAATGGCAATACACAACCGGGTGTGTACGTGAGTAGCTAAAGTGTACACAAACGTTTAGATGATATTCTTTCGCGAAAATATAGATACAGTCACTAGTTCCGTATTGGTGGTCCGATCTTAGGACTCCGATAACCTCATCCGGATCCTCGCACATTTGTATGGCCTGTGATCTTAAGAGTCTTCTCCTTAGATCTTGAGTGGTAACGTCCAAATTGGCTAACCTGATTAAGGAGTGAAATAAGCAATTTCCCCGAGGTGTAGTCGGCATGTCTCTTGCGAGTTCAAGGGGAATACCTGGTTTCAGACACTCGAATTGAGTGTCAAAAGTACGCACCTCCTTCTTGGTTCCTCCCAGGGAACTCGGGAGTGTCGGGTCTTTATGCGTACCCCAGTCCTCTCCCTCTTGTTTAGGAGGTATTATAAGGTCATCGTCATCCGCGTCTTGAATAAAAATTGCTATTGAACTTCTATGATCGCGAAGACCTCTCCTTTCCTCAACATCCATCCGGAAGGTGCCTTTCTTACACAATACTGTATCTATCAAGGAGTTAACATCGGGCTGTCGTGTTCGATGATCGCCCCATCTTCGGCTAGAAGCGGTGGTGGTATCCCTGACGGGCCCTTCATAGTCGGCGGGTGTTCCCGCGGCCTCGCTAGTTTTCGGCGTATCAGGTTTATCCGCGGTTTTGGGCATTGATAAATTATGCTCCCTCTTGTTAAGGGGCGTGCTCGCCGCCGCTACTCCCTGATCCATACGCTCATCGCGTCTCATGTATGCGAGTTTTCCATCAGACTGGCCTTGAGCAATCACGGGCTCTGACTCCTCTGTAGATTCGGGAATTCTCACACGGTTTCCTCGTCGTCTTAATGGATACGGACTACGAGCATTCCCCTGTCGGCTGACGTCACTGTCATCGTCGTCGCTTATTACAGCTCTGCCGAATTTTCGATCGCGTGGATTTCCGGACCCGTCGAGGTCCGTGTTCCTTTTCCTTTTCGCCGGGGCCATCAAAATTCGGGCGGGCGGGTGCTCGCCCTCGACGTTATCATCGGCATTGTCTTGCTCGTCGGCTAAATCGTAAAGTTCGCCTCTTTTTGGTTCGCTCGACATTCCCTCCATCTTAATTGGATTTCGAGATAGGGCGTCCGCGTTGGCGTTCTTCATGCCCGGGCGATATACGATTTCGAAGTCATACCCGCGTAGCAGTGCCTTAAGACGATTAAACCGGAGGTCAGGTTTTTTGCTCGAATGAAAGTGTTTCAGAGGTTCGTGATCCGTCACGACCGTGAACTTGCGTCCGTATAAATAGTGTCTAAATTGATCTTTCGCAAAAACTAGAGCGAGTAACTCTTTATCATACATGGGGTAGCGTAATTCGCTTCCTCTTAGACATCTAGACGCATACACGCAGGGTCGATCCTTTCCCAACGGGCCTTGACTAAGTATCGCCCCTATGGCGTAGTCTGACGCGTCAGTCGTAACTATAAAAGGTTCTTCCAAATTTGGCGATATGAGGACTGGTTCTTGACACATTTTGTCCTTCAAGGTGTCAAACGCTTGTTGATGCTCGTCGGTCCATTCGAACTTATTTTTTACCGACGTAAGCGCTGCTAACGGTCTCGACACCTTAGCATAATTTTCTATAAATCGGCGATAGTAGCCGGTGAATCCTAGAAATTGCTTAACCTTTTTCGCCGAAGTAGGGACGGGATAGTCCTTCACGGCACTTAACTTTTCCGGATTCATTCGTATTTGACCGCCGCCAACTATGTGTCCTAGAAGCTTGGCTTCATGCTTCAAGAATTGGCATTTTTTCGGTTCGATCGTTAAATTCGCGCGGGCTAACCTGTCTAATACTCTGCCGAGTCGTCTTCGGTGTTCTTCCAGCGTTTCAGAAAACACCATGATGTCATCTAGATAGACATCCATCTCATCCCGAGATAGCCCGGCAAATGCTAGCTCCATTGCTCGCATGAAAGTGTTGGGTGATTCCTTTAAACCCATAGCCATTCTCTTGTATTGAAAACAGCCCCTCGGCCCCGATGAGCCGGTAAGGTGCGCGGACTCGGGATCCATTTCTATTTGATAAAATCCCGATTTCAAGTCCATAATCGTTATGTAATTCGCCGCGCCTAGCTTATCTATTAAATCGCTAGTAAATGGCAGCGGGTGACAACTTCCCGCAGTTATTTCGTTTAATTGGCGAAAATCTGTTACTAGTCGCCATCTTTTGTTACCCTGGGCGTCATTGTGCTTGGGCACAATCCACGTAGGAGAACAGTACGCCGACGTGGAGGGCTCTATTATTCCCGCTTTGTCGAGTTTATCTATCTCGTCTTGTAAGCGGTCCGCTAAAGCAGGGGGATATCGATAACGTTTGCATTTTATTATTTTATCGTCTGACAGAACGATTTTATGCTGGAGCAGCGGGGTAGCGGGAAGATACTCTCCGTCTAATCCAAACCCGCCTGCATATCGATCTATCAAACTCCTTATCATTTCGCATCCCTCCTCGGTCGCACCGTCTAAATCAGCTAATTCCATGATCTTATTTACCCTCTGCGCTCTCAACTTTGGGTCGCGCATGAGTTGATCCTTAAAATCCAATACTTCCGTGTATTGGGAAAATTCCTCGTCGGAATCTTCACTACGATTCTGTTCATATAATCGTCTGACATACCTCAGATTTATATCGGCTCGCTCTTTGTCGACCTGAAAATCGTTATTTTTATAGGGTCTCGACTCATCGTAAGGTTCGAGCGTTACCCGTGGCGTGGGGATGACCTTATCATCGTCGGTCATGTTTATACAATAGGCGTAGACGATACCGTCGCGGTTCGTGCCTATAAAATTCCCAAATATTAAGCCTGGGCCTAAATCCAGCAGCGGGGTCCAACCCACAGGGATATCACTTGTACATAGGGCCGCTATTAGTTTACGGGTTTTACGGGGAAGTGTAACATAATCTGAGTCAGTTGATTCGGCATACTTGAGATTATCGCCATACGCGATTGATTCAGCACTAGAGTTGACGGATTCAAATGGGGTTGCGTAATTGGGCCTTGCGTTTGCGCATTTGCCTGCGAACGGGAATTTTCTTCCGTTTAATTCGACAAATCCTCGGCGCGCGCTTAGTTCGCCGTGGTGTCTGCTTATCATGTCCCAGCCGATTAACCCGTCTTCGGTAATGCGTAGGCTGTCGGGGACTGTGTGCAGTTTCCATTCTTGCCCTTCTATGAGCATTGTTACTTGGCCTTCGGTATCGCATGCTCCCTGAGCAACTCCCATTATCGTTATCCGCTTGCTTTTATCTATATTTGCGCTCGATATCAACTTTTTTGTTTTGATTAAGGATACCTCCGCTCCCGTATCTACGTAAAGTCTGGCTTTTCCTCCTATAAAGTCTTTCCCTATAAGTTCCACTGTTGGTGGTTCGCCCTTGTGCCACACGAGGTTAATGTGAACTATTCGAAGAGGGATCTCATTGGTCCGAGCCTCTGTCCGTTCGGCTACTGAGGTTAATGCCGAACGGGCTTCTCGTTTAAATCCTTAGCTACAACTTCTTCACTAGCTGGTTTGATGGGCTCCTTTTTATTGTCGTCCCGGCTTTTTCGGGGGTCCTGCCCTCGGGAGCCTTCTCGACCGCTGTCGGAGCTGCTGTCCCGGGGTCTGTAGTCCCGATCCCGGTATCTGCGATCGCCCTTACCTCGGTCCCGTCTGTCTCCTTTATCGCGGTCCCGTCGGTCACCTTGGTCTCGTCTATCGTAACGATCGCGGTTACGTTGGTAACCCCGGTCTCGTTTATCGTATCTGTCACGACTTCGCCGTTCGTATCGATCCCGGTTCCAATCACGTCTGTCGTAACGGTCATTACGCCTAAACTTGTAATTGCCCGAGTATTTTCCCTCAGGACGTCGGTCCTCTCCGCGGTCCTTTTGTTCCGCAGGGTTTTGACGACTCTTCCCATCCGGGGTGCTCTGTCGCACTTGCCTCACTGGAGCTTTTCGGTAACCCCGGCTGTCGTCACTATCCTCGGAGGAGGTCGATCGGTCCCTTCGCCTGGGTTTCGGCGGGCGCGTTTCGCGGGCACGATATATGCCTTCTAACTTGCGACAGACCGTTACCGAGTGACCTGGTTTCATACAGAAGCTGCAGGTCTCTTTTTCCCTGTCTTTATCTTTTTTTGTAGCCAATTTGGCCGTTGCCTTGAGCAGCTCCTCGTCTTCTCGCGTAGCTAATACAGACTCAACCCGAGAGGCTTCCTGTATTGCTTCGTTTAGGGTAGCCGGCTGCGTGATCAAGACATTGGTGCTAATTCTCGATCTGAGTCCCATTATAAATTGGGACCGGGAGGCGGCTGCAACTTCCTTGATTTTATATGCCTTCTCTATCGAATCGATTCTATCGTTACACTCGATTATGGTCATTAGGTGATTGGCTAATCTCTGTACCCTTCCACCGTAATCGGCGACGGGTTCATTATCGCCCTGTCTCACTTTATTTAATTGACCCAGTAATTCGAGATCCGATTTAGCACTACCGAAGTGTCTAGTCATTTCGGTCAGTAGTCCTTCAATCGACCCGAATTCCTTGACGCGATCCCCATAGGCATCGGCTGCCCGTCCGGTTAGCTTATTCGCCAATGACATTAATATATATTTGTCATTACGACCACCGGATTCCGTTACAATATCTCTTATTGTGCCACAAAACCGTCTCAGGTGTTCCGGACTCCCGTCGAACATCGGGATTTGTGCGACCAATTGGGGTAAGCTGACTCCTGGCATCATCGTTCCCTGGTATGCGGAGGTCGGATGCATCACGCAACTCCCTGGGCATCCCTTAGACTGATTTCGGCTTTCCACGTCCTCGTGTCTTCGGGAGCGGCCTTCGCCTCCTGATGATCGGCACATCTCTCGCTCCGGGGACGGAGTGTAATCTCTCGAGTGATGTCTGTATCTCGATGGTCGGTGCAGCTCTCGCTCGGGGGATGGAGTGTAATCTCTCGAGTGGCGCCTGTATCCCGATGATCGGCGTGACTCGCACCCAGGGGATGGAGTATATTCCCTGCGTCTCCCTCTTCCGCATCCGCGGTTCGGGGATCCACGACGGGGGGAACTCCGCGTCTGGCTCCTGGAGCTGCCCGCGCCTCGCGAACGCCGTGCGTTCCTTGATGATCGACGCGTGCTTCGATCAATTGATGATACAGAACACTCCGATTGATTATCGCTACCCCTACCGCTTAATTGCTCCCGTGACCTTGATTTCCTCATTTCCCGTTCCGCCGGGGTCATCGCGCTCTCGCCGAATTTTATAGACGAGGTTCGAGGAGGTGTAGGTATGTAGCTTGCTCCCGTGCCGGCTGGACGTTGCCGATCTGTGTCGTCTGACCTTTCGCTGTTCCGCTCGGCAATTCTAGGGGGCTGAGTGTCCCTTCCGTTCCCGCCTGCGGAACTATGTACCGGGATATCCTCCTGGAACGGGCTGTCATGGCCTGGTCCCAGTTCCCTTTCTATTGCATGCTGAACATCGGGACGCATTTTCAATACCATTTTTATTATCGAAGTCCAGTCATCAGATCTAAGGTCGTGCATTAATTCCTCGATGACGGCTTCTGGTACTCCGACGGGTGATTCGCGAAGCCACGATGCCAAACTCGCGCTCCATCTCTTCTCGCTATACTGCTTCAAACGATCGCGTATGGCTTTCCTTTCGATGGAGCTACTCATTTTACTAAGGAATAGAGGGGTTAGTTCCCGTAACTCCGCTTGGGATAATGCTTTTGTCAAACTGAGTATGGCTTGCTGAGAAGTCATCTCAACAGTTTTTTTCTTCGTTCCGCGCGGAGGTATTTCCGGAGCCGCGGACTTCGCAGCCTTTTTCCTAAACATATTAACTCGTATGTCCCGGTCAGCTAATCGATTCAGCTGGGCTACTCGCCTACTCTTGGGCTTAATCGCCACGACGTTACGAACGGATTTTAGGATTCGTGACAAACGCTTGCCCTGATTAACCGCTCTCGCTCCCCCAAGTTTCCGCATTCGCGTCCTTCCACGTAGCTACACTGATTTTCCCACACCCGCGGGGGATCGTTGTTGCACTCGCGTATCTGTCAATACACTTGCCGATAATAATCGGGGATGTTTTGACTATAAATTATTATAGCCCGGACCTTACCTAAATTTACCAATTTTCAGCGCAACTAGTTAATATTAATAAATTGCTAATTCCATAAGTCTACGTATAAGAAAGATTTTATTTTTATGCATTCTTCAATAATGACGACAAAAAAGCTACTCAATCAATGATTTTATTACAATAATTAGAATTAAATCATATCAAAAGCACAGTTAAAGTAGCACTTTTATATTTGATTTTAATAAAATTTCAATTTAAAATATATCACGTCTCACTGTCAATTTTTTAATTAATTTTCGTGTTATTTGTTAGTGAAACGCGGAGGATCCCAATTTGTTAGATATTAACTATTAATTATATTCACTTACTTTATCGCCGCGATGGCTGCTATTATCAATACGCAAAATTCTCGCCGCATGCTTGAAGGCCGATGCTCGTGGTAACTGATATATGGGAAGTATCGTACGTCCCCAAAACTTCACCTTGACTTAGTTGTCGTTCCTCTTGCAACGCTGGTCTTGCAGTTTCTTATCCCCGGTAGGTCAGCTTCTTGTATACTTCACTCGCTTCCGGTACAGCTTTCCCGGCCGATGCACCAAAATTTGATTTTTAATATGTTACGTATCTTCGCCCTTTAAATGTAGGCCGAAGCGTAACCCGAAGCCGAGACCGAATGGCTATTCGGAGTTATCTCTAACTCTTTAGCGGAAGGTGAAGGTTACAAGAATTGAAATTACAATACTTCCGTATACAAAGACGAATATTTATTATATCAATTAAATTAAAGAGGAGACGCGGCGCTAGTAATCCACGGTTACCGTAATAAACAATTGACGTAATATGTCGTATTGCGCGTCGCGTTAAAGTAGATAGAATTTAGTATGAAATTAGGTTTTTTAGTTAAAAGATGTTGCGCGATCCGCGGGTCCGTCACGAATGACTTCCAAGTCTGCTCGCGAGGATCTCGTAGGACAAGATACCCCCGGTCTTGGGGTCATCCGCGAGAGCAGCTGCAGATTCGCAGTCCCACGGTTGGGGTGCTGAGTACGCGGATTCCTCGGGCTCCTTCCATCGTTATGCGTTATCGGGGCCCTGCAAGCCGTGTAGGCTCCGATCACCCGGAATGCGCGCGCTCAGCAAAATTCGGAGTGTGGGCCGCTGATCGCCTGGAACATTATTATCTATGTTCCCGCGGGTCTGCAGTCCCTTTCTTAGAATATAAGGTAATACGTTGATATGCAGCGGATGCAGCTGCATAGCGTACGTAACAATAGTTTCAAAACAATGTATTTTTAATGTATTTTTATTATTATAAAAACAATTCGAGTAGATATCCATATAGAGAAGGAAAATCCACCTGTTATTGAATGATAAATTCAAGTTTAAATGTGTCAAATTAAATTTCTAAGATTTATTTTAATCTAATGTATGCTGGAATGTAAAAATACGAGATGCACAGTTTCAAAACAATGTATTTTTCATGCATTTTTATTATTTGAAACACAATTCGAGCAGATTTCCATATATCAATAAAACATTCATCTGTAAATGAATGCTAAATTCATTTTTAAATGTGTCAAATTCTATTTCTATGATTTTATTTTAATCTATGGCATTCTGGAATTTAAATACGAGATGCACAGATTCAAAACAATGTATTTGTAATGCATTTTAATAATTTTAAACACAATTCGAGCAGAATTCCATATATGAAAGAATCATGCATCTGTAAATGAATGATAAATTCATTTTTAAATGTGTCAAATTAAATTTCTATGATTTTATTTTAATCTAATGTATTCTGGAATGTAAAATTACGAGTTGTATAGTTTCAAAACAATGTATTTTTAATGCATTTTTATTATTATATAAACAATTCGAGCAGATTTCCATATATCAATAAAACATTCATCTGTAAATGAATGCTAAATTCATTTTTAAATTTGTCAAATTCTATTTCTATGATTTTATTTTAATCTATGGCATTCAGGAATGTAAAAATACGAGATGCACAGTTTCAAAACAATGTATTTGTAATGCATTTTAATAATTTTAAACACAATTCGAGCAGATTTCCATATATGAAAGAATCATGAACCTGTTATTGAATGATAAATTCATTTTTAAATGTGTCAAATTAAATTTCTAAGATTTATTTTAATCTAATGTATGCTGGAATGTAAAAATACGAGATGCACAGTTTCAAAACACTGTATTTTCAATGCATTTTTATTATTTTAAACACAATTCGAGCAGATTTCCATATATCAATGAAACATGCACCTGTGAATGAATGATAAATTCATTTTTACATGTGTCAAATTAAATTTCTATGATTTTATTTCAATCTAATGTGTTCAGCAATGTAAAAATACGAGATGTACAGTTTCAAAACAATGTATTTTTAATGCATTTTTATTATTTTAAAAACAATTCAAGTAGATATCCATATAGAGAAGGAAAATGCACCTGTTATTGAATGATAAATCCAAGTTAAAATGTGTCAAATTAAATTTCTATGATTTTATGTTAATCTAAGGCATTCTGGAATGTAAAAATACGAGATGCACAGCTTCAAAACAATGTATTAGTAATGCATTTTAATAATTTTAAACACAATTCGAGCAGATATCCATATAGAAAAGTAAAATGCACCTGTGAATGAATGATAAATTCATTTTTAAATGTGTCAAATTAAATTTCTATGATTTTATTTTAATCTAATGTATTCTGGAATGTAAAACACGAGATGTATAGTTTCAAAACAATGTATTTTTAATGCATTTTTATTATTTTAAAAACAATTCAAGTAGATATCCATATAGAGAAGGAAAATGCACCTGTTATTGAATGATAAATCCAAGTTAAAATGTGTCAAATTAAATTTCTATGATTTTATGTTAATCTAAGGCATTCTGGAATGTAAAAATACGAGATGCACAGCTTCAAAACAATGTATTAGTAATGCATTTTTAATATTTTAAACACAATTCGAGCAGATATCCATATATCAAAGAAACATGCACCTGTGAATGAATGATAAATTCATTTTTACATGTGTCAAATTAAATTTCTATGATTTTATTTCAATCTAATGTGTTCAGCAATGTAAAAATACGAGATGTACAGTTTCAAAACAATGTATTTTTAATGCATTTTTATTATTTTAAAAACAATTCAAGTAGATATCCATATAGAGAAGGAAAATGCACCTGTTATTGAATGATAAATCCAAGTTAAAATGTGTCAAATTAAATTTCTATGATTTTATGTTAATCTAAGGCATTCTGGAATGTAAAAATACGAGATGCACAGCTTCAAAACAATGTATTAGTAATGCATTTTAATAATTTTAAACACAATTCGAGCAGATATCCATATAGAAAAGTAAAATGCACCTGTGAATGAATGATAAATTCATTTTTAAATGTGTCAAATTAAATTTCTATGATTTTATTTTAATCTAATGTATTCTGGAATGTAAAACACGAGATGTATAGTTTCAAAACAATGTATTTTTAATGCATTTTTATTATTTTAAAAACAATTCAAGTAGATATCCATATAGAGAAGGAAAATGCACCTGTTATTGAATGATAAATCCAAGTTAAAATGTGTCAAATTAAATTTCTATGATTTTATGTTAATCTAAGGCATTCTGGAATGTAAAAATACGAGATGCACAGCTTCAAAACAATGTATTAGTAATGCATTTTAATAATTTTAAACACAGTTCGAGCAGATATCCATATAGAAAAGTAAAATGCACCTGTGAATGAATGATAAATTCATTTTTTAATGTGTCAAATTAAATTTCTATGATTTTATTTTAATCTAATGTATTCTGGAATGTAAAACACGAGATATATAGTTTCAAAACCATGTATTTTTAATGCATTTTTATAATTTTAAAGACAAATCGAGCAGATATCCACATAGAGAAGGAAAATGCACCTGTGAATGAATGATAAATTCATTTTTATATGTGTCAAATTAAATTTCTATGATTTTATTTTAATCTAATGTATTCTGGAATGTAAAATTACGAGTTGTATAGTTTCAAAACAATGTATTTTTAATGCATTTTTATTATTATATAAACAATTCGAGCAGATTTCCATATATCAATGAAACATTCATCTGTAAATGAATGATAAATTCATTTTTAAATGTGTCAAATTAAATTTCTATGATTTTATTTCAATCTAATGTATTCTGGAATGTAAAATTACGAGTTGTATAGTTTGAAAACAATTTATTTTTAATGCATTTTTATTATTTTAAACACAATCCGAGCAGTTATCCATAAAGAAAATTAAAATGCACCTGTAAATAAATGATACATTCATTTTTAAATGTGTCAAATTAAATTTCTATGATTTTATTTTAATCTAATGCATTCTGGAATGTAAAATTACGAGTTGTATAGTTTCAAAACAATGTATTTTTAATGCATTTTTATAATTTTAAAGACAAATCGAGCAGATATCCATATAGAGAAGGAAAATGCACCTGTGAATGAATGTTAAATTCACTTTTAAATTTGTCAAATTCTATTTCTATGATTTTATTTTAATCTAAGGCATTCTGGAATGTAAAAATACGAGATGCACAGTTTCAAAACAATGTATTTGTAATGCATTTTAATAATTTTAAACACAATTCGAGCAGAATTCCATATATGAAAGAATCATGCACCTGTTATTGAATGATAAATTCATTTTTAAATGTGTCAAATTAAATTTCTATGATTTTATTTTAATCTAATGTATTCTGGAATGTAAAACACGAGATGTATAGTTTCAAAACAATGTATTTTTAATGCATTTTTATTATTTTAAACACAATCCGAGCAGTTATCCATAAAGAAATTTAAAATGCACCTGTAAATAAATGATACATTCATTTTTAAATGTGTCAAATTAAATTTCTATGATTTTATTTTAATCTAATGTATTCTGGAATGTAAAATTACGAGTTGTATAGTTTCAAAACAATGTATTTTTAATGAATTTTTATAATTTTAAAGACAAATCGAGCAGATATCCACATAGAGAAGGAAAATGCACCTGTGAATGAATGATAAATTCATTTTTTAATGTGTCAAATTAAATTTCTATGATTTTATTTTAATCTAATGTATTCTGGAATGTAAAACACGAGATATATAGTTTCAAAACCATGTATTTTTAATGCATTTTTATAATTTTAAAGACAAATCGAGCAGATATCCATATAGAGAAGGAAAATGCACCTGTGAATGAATGATAAATTCATTTTTATATGTGTCAAATTAAATTTCTATGATTTTATTTTAATCTAAGGCATTCTGGAATGTAAAAATACGAGATGCACAGTTTCAAAACAATGTATTTGTAATGCATTTTAATAATTTTAAACACAATTCGAGCAGAATTCCATATATGAAAGAATCATGCACCTGTTATTGAATGATAAATTCATTTTTAAATGTGTCAAATTAAATTTCTATGAATTTATTTTAATCTAATGTATTCTGGATTGTAAAATTACGAGTTGTATAGTTCCAAACAATGTATTTTTAATGCATTTTTATAATTTTAAAGACAAATCGAGCAGATATCCATATAGAGAAGGAAAATGCACCTGTGAATGAATGATAAATTCATTTTTATATGTGTCAAATTAAATTTCTATGATTTTATTTTAATCTAAGGCATTCTGGAATGTAAAAATACGAGATGCACAGTTTCAAAACAATGTATTTGTAATGCATTTTAATAATTTTAAACACAATTCGAGCAGAATTCCATATATGAAAGAATCATGCACCTGTTATTGAATGATAAATTCATTTTTAAATGTGTCAAATTAAATTTCTATGATTTTATTTTAATCTAAGGCATTCTGGAATGTAAAAATACGAGATGCACAGTTTCAAAACAATGTATTTGTAATGCATTTTAATAATTTTAAACACAATTCGAGCAGAATTCCATATATGAAAGAATCATGCACCTGTTATTGAATGATAAATTCATTTTTAAATGTGTCAAATTAAATTTCTATGATTTTATTTTAATCTAATGCATTCTGGAATGTAAAATTACGAGTTGTATAGTTTCAAAACAATGTATTTTTAATGCATTTTTATTATTTTAAAAACAATTCAAGTAGATATCCATATAGAGAAGGAAAATGCACCTGTTATTGAATGATAAATCCAAGTTAAAATGTGTCAAATTAAATTTCTATGATTTTATGTTAATCTAAGGCATTCTGGAATGTAAAAATACGAGATGCACAGCTTCAAAACAATGTATTAGTAATGCATTTTAATAATTTTAAACACAGTTCGAGCAGATATCCATATAGAAAAGTAAAATGCACCTGTGAATGAATGATAAATTCATTTTTTAATGTGTCAAATTAAATTTCTATGATTTTATTTTAATCTAATGTATTCTGGAATGTAAAACACGAGATATATAGTTTCAAAACCATGTATTTTTAATGCATTTTTATAATTTTAAAGACAAATCGAGCAGATATCCATATAGAGAAGGAAAATGCACCTGTGAATGAATGATAAATTCATTTTTATATGTGTCAAATTAAATTTCTATGATTTTATTTTAATCTAATGTATTCTGGAATGTAAAATTACGAGTTGTATAGTTTCAAAACAATGTATTTTTAATGCATTTTTATAATTTTAAAGACAAATCGAGCAGATATCCACATAGAGAAGGAAAATGCACCTGTGAATGAATGATAAATTCATTTTTATATGTGTCAAATTAAATTTCTATGATTTTATTTTAATCTAATGTATTCTGGAATGTAAAATTACGAGTTGTATAGTTTCAAAACAATGTATTTTTAATGCATTTTTATTATTATATAAACAATTCGAGCAGATTTCCATATATCAATGAAACATTCATCTGTAAATGAATGATAAATTCATTTTTAAATGTGTCAAATTAAATTTCTATGATTTTATTTCAATCTAATGTGTTCAGGAATGTAAAAATACGAGATGTACAGTTTGAAAACAATTTATTTTTAATGCATTTTTATTATTTTAAACACAATCCGAGCAGTTATCCATAAAGAAAATTAAAATGCACCTGTAAATAAATGATACATTCATTTTTAAATGTGTCAAATTAAATTTCTATGATTTTATTTTAATCTAATGCATTCTGGAATGTAAAATTACGAGTTGTATAGTTTCAAAACAATGTATTTTTAATGCATTTTTATAATTTTAAAGACAAATCGAGCAGATATCCATATAGAGAAGGAAAATGCACCTGTGAATGAATGTTAAATTCACTTTTAAATTTGTCAAATTCTATTTCTATGATTTTATTTTAATCTAAGGCATTCTGGAATGTAAAAATACGAGATGCACAGTTTCAAAACAATGTATTTGTAATGCATTTTAATAATTTTAAACACAATTCGAGCAGAATTCCATATATGAAAGAATCATGCACCTGTTATTGAATGATAAATTCATTTTTAAATGTGTCAAATTAAATTTCTATGATTTTATTTTAATCTAATGTATTCTGGAATGTAAAACACGAGATGTATAGTTTCAAAACAATGTATTTTTAATGCATTTTTATTATTTTAAACACAATCCGAGCAGTTATCCATAAAGAAATTTAAAATGCACCTGTAAATAAATGATACATTCATTTTTAAATGCGTCAAATTAAATTTCTATGATTTTATTTTAATCTAATGCATTCTGGAATGTAAAATTACGAGTTGTATAGTTTCAAAACAATGTATTTTTAATGCATTTTTATTATTTTAAAAACAATTCAAGTAGATATCCATATAGAAAAGGAAAATGCACCTGTTATTGAATGATAAATCCAAGTTAAAATGTGTCAAATTAAATTTCTATGATTTTATGTTAATCTAAGGCATTCTGGAATGTAAAAATACGAGATGCACAGCTTCAAAACAATGTATTTTTAATGCATTTTTATTATTATAAAAACAATTCGGGTAGATATCCATATAGAAAAGTAAAATGCACCTGTGAATGAATGATAAATTCATTTTTTAATGTGTCAAATTAAATTTCTATGATTTTATTTTAATCTAATGTATTCTGGAATGTAAAACACGAGATATATAGTTTCAAAACCATGTATTTTTAATGCATTTTTATAATTTTAAAGACAAATCGAGCAGATATCCATATAGAGAAGGAAAATGCACCTGTGAATGAATGATAAATTCATTTTTATATGTGTCAAATTAAATTTCTATGATTTTATTTTAATCTAATGTATTCTGGAATGAAAATTACGAGTTGTATAGTTTCAAAACAATGTATTTTTAATGCATTTTTATAATTTTAAAGACAAATCGAGCAGATATCCACATAGAGAAGGAAAATGCACCTGTTATTGAATGATAAATTCAAGTTTAAATGTGTCAAATTAAATTTCTAAGATTTATTTTAATCTAATGTATGCTGGAATGTAAAAATACGAGATGCACAGTTTCAAAACAATGTATTTTTAATGCATTTTTATTATTTTAAACACAATCCGAGCAGTTATCCATAAAGAAAATTAAAATGCACTTACAAATGAATGATACATTCATTTTTTAGATGTGCAAATTAATTTTCTATGATTTTATTTTAATCAAATGTATTCTGGAATGTAAAATTACGAGTTGTATAGTTTCAAAACAATGTATTTTTAATGCATTTTTATTATTTTAAACACAATCCGAGCAGTTATCCATAAAGAAAATTAAAATGCCCCTGTAAATGAATGATACATTCATTTTTAAATGTGTCAAATTAAATTTCTATGATTTTATTTTAATCTAATGCATTCTGGAATGTAAAAATACGAGATGTATAGTTTCAAAACAATGTATTTTTAATGCATTTTTATTATTTTAAACACAATTCGAGCAGATTTCCATATATCAATGAAACATGCACCTGTAAATGAATGATACATTCATTTTTTAATGTGTCAAATTAATTTTCTATGATTTTATTTTAATCTAATGCATTCTGGAATGTAAAAATACGAGTTGTATAGTTTCAAAACAATGTATTTTTCATGCATTTTTATTATTTTAAACACAATTCGAGCAGATTTCCATATATCAATGAAACATGCATCTGTAAATGAATGATAAATTGATTTTTAAATATGTCAAATTAAATTTCTATGATTTTATTTTAATCTAATGCATTCTGGAATGTAAAAATACGAGATGTATAGTATCAAAACAATGTATTTTTAATGCATTTTTATTATTTTAAACACAATTCCAGCAGATTTCCATATATCAATGAAACATACATCTGTAAATGAATGATAAATTCATTTTTAAATGTGTCAAATTAAATTTCTATGATTTTATTTTAATCTATGGCATTCTGGAATGTAAAAATACGAGATGCACAGTTTCAAAACAATGTATTTGTAATGCATTTTAATAATTTTAAACACAATTCGAGCAGAATTCCATATATGAAAGAATCATGCACCTGTTATTGAATGATAAATTCATTTTTAAATGTGACAAATTAAATTTCTATGATTTTATTTTAATCTAATGTATTCTGGAATGTAAAACACGAGATGTATAGTTTCAAAACAATGTATTTTTAATGCATTTTTATTATTTTAAACACAATCCGAGCAGTTATCCATATAGAGAAGGAAAATGCACCTGTTATTGAATGATAAATTCAAGTTTAAATGTGTCAAATTAAATTTCTATGATTTTATTTCAATCTAATGTATTCAGGAATGTAAAAATACGAGATGCACAGTTTCAAAACAATGTATTTGTAATGCATTTTAATAATTTTAAACACAATTCGAGCAGAATTCCATATATGAAAGAATCATGCACCTGTTATTGAATGATAAATTCATTTTTAAATGTGTCAAATTAAATTTCTAAGATTTATTTTAATCTAATGTATGCTGGAATGTAAAAATACGAGATGCACAGTTTCAAAACAATTTATTTTTAATGCATTTTTATTATATTAAACACAATCCGAGCAGTTATCCATAAAGAAAATTAAAATGCACCTGTAAATGAATGATACATTCATTTTTAAATGTGTCAAATTAAATTTCTATGATTTTATTTTAATCTAATGTATTCTGGAATGTAAAACACGAGATGTATAGTTTCAAAACAATGTATTTTTAATGCATTTTTATAATTTTAAAGACAAATCGAGCAGATATCCATATCGAGAAGGAAAATGCACCTGTGAATGAATGTTAAATTCACTTTTAAATTTGTCAAATTCTATTTCTATGATTTTATTTTAATCTAAGGCATTCTGGAATGTAAAAATACGAGATGCACAGTTTCAAAACAATGTATTTGTAATGCATTTTAATAATTTTAAACACAATTCGAGCAGATTTCCATATATAAAAGAATCATGCACCTGTTATTGAATGATAAATTCATTTTTAAATGTGTCAAATTAAATTTCTAAGATTTATTTTAATCTAATGTATGCTGGAATGTAAAAATACGAGATGCACAGTTTCAAAACACTGTATTTTCAATGCATTTTTATTATTTTAAACACAATTCGAGCAGATTTCCATATATCAATGAAACATGCACCTGTGAATGAATGATAAATTCATTTTTACATGTGTCAAATTAAATTTCTATGATTTTATTTCAATCTAATGTGTTCAGCAATGTAAAAATACGAGATGTACAGTTTCAAAACAATGTATTTTTAATGCATTTTTATTATTTTAAAAACAATTCGGGTAGATATCCATATAGAAAAGTAAAATGCACCTGTTATTGAATGATAAATCCAAGTTAAAATGTGTCAAATTAAATTTCTATGATTTTATGTTAATCTAAGGCATTCTGGAATGTAAAAATACGAGATGCACAGCTTCAAAACAATGTATTTTTAATGCATTTTTATTATTATAAAAACAATTCGGGTAGATATCCATATAGAAAAGTAAAATGCACCTGTGAATGAATGATAAATTCATTTTTTAATGTGTCAAATTAAATTTCTATGATTTTATTTTAATCTAATGTATTCTGGAATGTAAAACACGAGATATATAGTTTCAAAACCATGTATTTTTAATGCATTTTTATAATTTTAAAGACAAATCGAGCAGATATCCATATAGAGAAGGAAAATGCACCTGTGAATGAATGATAAATTCATTTTTATATGTGTCAAATTAAATTTCTATGATTTTATTTTAATCTAATGTATTCTGGAATGAAAATTACGAGTTGTATAGTTTCAAAACAATGTATTTTTAATGCATTTTTATAATTTTAAAGACAAATCGAGCAGATATCCACATAGAGAAGGAAAATGCACCTGTTATTGAATGATAAATTCAAGTTTAAATGTGTCAAATTAAATTTCTAAGATTTATTTTAATCTAATGTATGCTGGAATGTAAAAATACGAGATGCACAGTTTCAAAACAATGTATTTTTAATGCATTTTTATTATTTTAAACACAATCCGAGCAGTTATCCATAAAGAAAATTAAAATGCACTTACAAATGAATGATACATTCATTTTTTAGATGTGCAAATTAATTTTCTATGATTTTATTTTAATCAAATGTATTCTGGAATGTAAAATTACGAGTTGTATAGTTTCAAAACAATGTATTTTTAATGCATTTTTATTATTTTAAACACAATCCGAGCAGTTATCCATAAAGAAAATTAAAATGCCCCTGTAAATGAATGATACATTCATTTTTAAATGTGTCAAATTAAATTTCTATGATTTTATTTTAATCTAATGCATTCTGGAATGTAAAAATACGAGATGTATAGTTTCAAAACAATGTATTTTTAATGCATTTTTATTATTTTAAACACAATTCGAGCAGATTTCCATATATCAATGAAACATGCACCTGTAAATGAATGATACATTCATTTTTTAATGTGTCAAATTAATTTTCTATGATTTTATTTTAATCTAATGCATTCTGGAATGTAAAAATTAGAGTTGTATAGTTTCAAAACAATGTATTTTTCATGCATTTTTATTATTTTAAACACAATTCGAGCAGATTTCCATATATCAATGAAACATGCATCTGTAAATGAATGATAAATTGATTTTTAAATATGTCAAATTAAATTTCTATGATTTTATTTTAATCTAATGCATTCTGGAATGTAAAAATACGAGATGTATAGTATCAAAACAATGTATTTTTAATGCATTTTTATTATTTTAAACACAATTCCAGCAGATTTCCATATATCAATGAAACATACATCTGTAAATGAATGATAAATTCATTTTTAAATGTGTCAAATTAAATTTCTATGATTTTATTTTAATCTATGGCATTCTGGAATGTAAAAATACGAGATGCACAGTTTCAAAACAATGTATTTGTAATGCATTTTAATAATTTTAAACACAATTCGAGCAGAATTCCATATATGAAAGAATCATGCACCTGTTATTGAATGATAAATTCATTTTTAAATGTGTCAAATTAAATTTCTATGATTTTATTTTAATCTAATGTATTCTGGAATGTAAAACACGAGATGTATAGTTTCAAAACAATGTATTTTTAATGCATTTTTATTATTTTAAACACAATCCGAGCAGTTATCCATATAGAGAAGGAAAATGCACCTGTTATTGAATGATAAATTCAAGTTTAAATGTGTCAAATTAAATTTCTATGATTTTATTTCAATCTAATGTATTCAGGAATGTAAAAATACGAGATGCACAGTTTCAAAACAATGTATTTGTAATGCATTTTAATAATTTTAAACACAATTCGAGCAGAATTCCATATATGAAAGAATCATGCACCTGTTATTGAATGATAAATTCATTTTTAAATGTGTCAAATTAAATTTCTAAGATTTATTTTAATCTAATGTATGCTGGAATGTAAAAATACGAGATGCACAGTTTCAAAACAATTTATTTTTAATGCATTTTTATTATATTAAACACAATCCGAGCAGTTATCCATAAAGAAAATTAAAATGCACCTGTAAATGAATGATACATTCATTTTTAAATGTGTCAAATTAAATTTCTATGATTTTATTTTAATCTAATGTATTCTGGAATGTAAAACACGAGATGTATAGTTTCAAAACAATGTATTTTTAATGCATTTTTATAATTTTAAAGACAAATCGAGCAGATATCCATATCGAGAAGGAAAATGCACCTGTGAATGAATGTTAAATTCACTTTTAAATTTGTCAAATTCTATTTCTATGATTTTATTTTAATCTAAGGCATTCTGGAATGTAAAAATACGAGATGCACAGTTTCAAAACAATGTATTTGTAATGCATTTTAATAATTTTAAACACAATTCGAGCAGATTTCCATATATAAAAGAATCATGCACCTGTTATTGAATGATAAATTCATTTTTAAATGTGTCAAATTAAATTTCTAAGATTTATTTTAATCTAATGTATGCTGGAATGTAAAAATACGAGATGCACAGTTTCAAAACACTGTATTTTCAATGCATTTTTATTATTTTAAACACAATTCGAGCAGATTTCCATATATCAATGAAACATGCACCTGTGAATGAATGATAAATTCATTTTTACATGTGTCAAATTAAATTTCTATGATTTTATTTCAATCTAATGTGTTCAGCAATGTAAAAATACGAGATGTACAGTTTCAAAACAATGTATTTTTAATGCATTTTTATTATTTTAAAAACAATTCAAGTAGATATCCATATAGAGAAGGAAAATGCACCTGTTATTGAATGATAAATCCAAGTTAAAATGTGTCAAATTAAATTTCTATGATTTTATGTTAATCTAAGGCATTCTGGAATGTAAAAATACGAGATGCACAGCTTCAAAACAATGTATTAGTAATGCATTTTAATAATTTTAAACACAATCCGAGCAGTTATCTATAAAGAAAATTAAAATGCACCTGTGAATGAATGATAAATTCATTTTTAAATGTGTCAAATTAAATTTCTATGATTTTATTTTAATCTAATGTATTCTGGAATGTAAAACACGAGATGTATAGTTTCAAAACAATGTATTTTTAATGCATTTTTATTATTTTAAACACAATCCGAGCAGATATCCATATAGAAAAGTAAAATGCACCTGTGAATGAATGATAAATTCATTTTTTAATGTGTCAAATTAAATTTCTATGATTTTATTTTAATCTAATGTATTCTGGAATGTAAAATTACGAGTTTGTATAGTTTCAAAACAATGTATTTTTAATGCATTTTTATTATTATAAAAACAATTCGAGTAGATATCCATATAGAGAAGGAAAATGCACCTGTTATTGAATGATACATTCATTTTTAAATGTGTCAAATTAAATTTCTATGATTTTATTTTAATCTAATGCATTCTGG
>JACCHV010002814.1:0-35971 GCA_018907245.1 Eupristina koningsbergeri | reverse complement strand
TGGTATTTAAATGAGATTGTCGAAATGCACGTTCAAGTGCAGAATAAATTAGCATATAATAATGACAATTTTAATTTCTACAATAAAATCTTAATTTAATGCCCTTGAGGATGAAAAACCAATGTATATAGTCCCAAAATACTGCAATTGTAAATGGATTTTCTTCTATTTAAACAACATACAGCTGGTATTTAAATGAGATTGTCGAAATTCACATGCAAGTGCATAATAAATTAGCATATAATAATGACAATTTTAATTTCTACAATAAAATCTTAATTTTATGCACTTGAGAATGTAAAAACAACGTATATAGAACCAAAATACTAAAATTATAAATGTATTTTTTTGTATATAAACAAAGAACAGCTGGTATTTACATGAGATTGTCAAAATTCACATGCAAGTGCATAATAAATTAGCATATAATGATGATAATTTGATTTTCTACAATAAAATCTTAATTTAATGTACTTCAGAATGCAAAAAACAGAGGATATATTCCTAAGTTATGCAATTATAAATGTATTTTTTTGTATATACACATAATAGAACTGGCATTTACATGAGATTGTTAAAATGCACCTGTGAGTGCATAATAAATTAGCATATAATAATGACAATTTGAATTTCTAGAATAAAATCTTAATTTAATGCACTTGAGGATGTAAAAACAACGTATATAGAACCAAAATACTAAAATTATAAATGTATTTTTTTGTATATAAACAAAGAACAGCTGGTATTTACATGAGATTGTCAAAATTCACATGCAAGTGCATAATAAATTAGCATATAATAATGACAATTTTAATTTCTACAATAAAATCTTAATTTAATGCACTTGAGGTTGAAAAACCAATGTATATAGTCCCAAAATACTGCAATTGTAAATGGATTTTCTTCTATTTAAACAACATACAGCTGGTATTTAAATGAGATTGTCGAAATGCACCTGCAAGTGCATAATAAATTAGCATATAATAATGGCAATTTGAATTCCATAAACGAAATCCAAATTTATTGCACTTGAGAATGTAAAACCAATGTATAGAGTCTCAGAATACTGAAATGGTAAATGGATTTTCTTGTTTATAAACAAAATACAGCTGGTATTTTAATGAGATTGTCGAAATGCACCTATAAGTGAGGAATAAATTAGCATATAATAATGACATTTTGAATTTCTACAATAAAATCTTAATTTAATGCACTTGAGGATGTAAAAACAACGTATATAGAACCAAAATACTAAAATTATAAATGTATTTTTTTGTATATAAACAAAATATAGCTGGTATTTAAATGAGATTGTCAATTTGCACCTGTAAGTGCATAATAAATTAGCATATAATAATGACAATTTGAATTTCTACAATAAAATCTTAATTTAATGCACTTGAGGATGTAAAAACAACGTATATAGAACCAAAATACTAAAATTATAAATGTATTTTTTTGTATATAAACAAAATACAGCTGGTATTTAAATGAGATTGTCGAAATGCACCTGCAAGTGCATAATAAATTAGCATATAATAATGACAATTTTAATTTCTACAATAAAATCTTAATTTAATGCACTTGAGGATGTAAAAACAACGTATATAGTCCCAGAATACTGAAATTGTAAATGGATTTTCTTTTATGTAAACAAAATACAGCTAGCATTTACATAAGTTTGTCAAAATGCACCTGCAAGTGCATAATAAATTAGCATATAATAATGACAATTTTAATTTCTACAATAAAATCTTAATTTAATGCACTTGAGGATGTAAAAACAACGTATATAGTCCCAAAACACTAAATTGTAAACGGATTTTCTTGTTTATAAACAAAATATAGCTGGTATTTAAATGAGATTGTCAATTTGCACCTGCAAGTGCATAATAAATTAGCATATAATAATGACAATTTTAATTTCTACAATAAAATCTTAATTTAATGCACTTGAGGATGTAAAAACAACGTATATAGTCCCAAAACACTAAATTGTAAACGGATTTTCTTGTTTATAAACAAAATATAGCTGGTATTTAAATGAGATTGTCAATTTGCACCTGCAAGTGCAGAATAAATTAGCATATAATAATGACAATTTAATTCTGTACAATAAAATCTTAATTTATTGCACTTGAGGATGTAAAACCAATGTATAGAGTCTCACACTACTGAAATGGTAAATGGATTTTCTTGTTTATAAACAAAATACAGCTGGTATTTACATGACATTGTCAATTTGCACCTGCAAGTGCAGAATAAATTAGCATATAATAATGACAATTTAATTCTGTACAATAAAATCTTAATTTATTGCACTTGAGGATGTAAAAACAACGTATATAGAACCAAACTACTAAAATTATAAATGTATTTTTAGGTATATAAACAAAATACAGCTGGTATTTACATGAGATTGTCAAAATGCACCTGGAAGTGCATAATAAATTAGCATATAATAACGACAATTTTAATTTCTACAATAAAATCTTAATTTAATGCACTTGAGGATGTAAAAACAACGTATATAGTCCCAAAACACTAAATTGTAAACGGATTTTCTTGTTTATAAACAAAATATAGCTGGTATTTAAATGAGATTGTCAATTTGCACCTGCAAGTGCAGAATAAATTAGCATATAATAATGACAATTTAATTCTGTACAATAAAATCTTAATTTATTGCACTTGAGAAAGTAAAACCAATGTATAGTGTCTCACAATACTGAAATTGTAAATGGATTTCCTTGTTTATAAACAAAATACAGCTGGTATTTACATGAGATTGTCAATTTGCACCTGTAAGTGCAGAATTAATTAACTTATAATAATGGCAATTTGAATTCCCTAAATAAAATCCTAATTTATTGCACTTGAGAAAGTAAAACCAATGTATAGTGTCTCACAATACTGAAATTGTAAATGGATTTCCTTGTTTATAAACAAAATACAGCTGGTATTTACATGAGATTGTCAATTTGCACCTGTAAGTGCAGAATAAATTAACTTATAATAATGGCAATTTGAATTCCCTAAATAAAATCCTAATTTATTGCACTTGAGAAAGTAAAACCAATGTATAGAGTCTCACACTACTGAAATGGTAAATGGATTTTCTTGTTTATAAACAAAATACAGCTGGTATTTACATGACATTGTCAATTTGCACCTGCAAGTGCAGAATAAATTAGCATATAATAATGACAATTTAATTCTGTACAATAAAATCTTAATTTATTGCACTTGAGGATGTAAAAACAACGTATATAGAACCAAACTACTAAAATTATAAATGTATTTTTAGGTATATAAACAAAATACAGCTGGTATTTACATGAGATTGTCAAAATGCACCTGGAAGTGCATAATAAATTAGCATATAATAACGACAATTTTAATTTCTACAATAAAATCTTAATTTAATGCACTTGAGGATGTAAAAACATCGTAAATAATCCCAAAACACTGCAATTGTAAATGTATTTTCTTCTATATAAACAAAATACAGCTGGTATTTAAATGAGATTGTTAAATTGCACCTGTGAGTGCATAATAAATTTGACTATAATAATGACAATTTGAATTTCTACAATAAAATCTAAATTTAGTGCACTTGGTGATGTAAAAACAACGTATATAGTCCCAAAATACTGGAATTGTAAATGGACTTTCTTGTATATAAACAAAATAGAGCTGGTATTTTTATGAGATTGTTAAAATGCACATGTTAGAGCATATTAAATTAGCATATAATAATGACAATTTGAATTTCTACAATAAAATCTTAATTTAATGTTCTTCAGAATGCAAAAAACAGAGGATATATTCCTAAATTATGCAATTGTAAATGGATTTTCTTCTATTTAAATAACATACAGCTGGCATTTACATAAGGTTGTCAAAATGCACCTGCAAGTGCATAATAAATTAGCATATAATAATGACAATTTTAATTTCTACAATAAAATCTGAATTTAATGCACTTGAGGATGTAAAAACAACGTATATAGTCCCAAAACACTGAAATTGTAAATGGATTTTCTTTTTTATAAACAAAATATAGCTGGTATTTAAATGAGATTGTCAATTTGCACCTGTAAGTGCATAATAAATTAGCATATAATAATGACAATTTGAATTTCTACAATAAAATCTTAATTTAATGCACTTGAGGATGTAAAAACAACGTATATAGAACCAAAATACTAAAATTATAAATGTATTTTTTTGTATATAAGCAAAGAACAGCTGGTATTTACATAAGGTTGTCAAAATGCACCTGGAAGTGCATAATAAATTAGCATATAATAATGACAATTTTAATTTCTACAATAAAATCTTAATTTAATGCACTTGAGGATGTTAAAACAACCTATATAGTCCCAAAATACTGAAATTGTAAATGTATTTTTTTGTATATAAACAAAATACAGCTGGTATTTACATGAGATTGTCAATTTGCGCCTGCAAGTGCAGAATAAATTAGCATATAATAATGACAATTTAATTTTGTACAATAAAATCTTAATTTATTGCACTTGAGAATGTAAAAACAACGTATATAGAACCAAACTACTAAAATTATAAATGTATTTTTAGGTATATAAACAAAATACAGCTGGTATTTACATGAGATTGTCAAATTGCACCTGGAAGTGCATAATAAATTAGCATATAATAACGACAATTTTAATTTCTACAATAAAATCTTAATTTAATGCACTTGAGGATGTAAAAACATCGTAAATAATCCCAAAACACTGCAATTGTAAATGTATTTTTTTGTATATAAACAAAATACAGCTGGTATTAAATGAGATTGTCGAAATGCACCTGCAAGTGCATAATAAATTAGCATATAATAATGGCAATTTGAATTTCTACAATAAATCCTAATTTATTGCACTTGAGAAAGTAAAACCAATGTATAGTGTCTCACACTACTGAAATTGTAAATGGATTTCCTTGTTTATAAACAAAATATAGCTGGTATTTAAATGAGATTGTTAAAATGCACATGTTAGAGCATATTAAATTAGCATATAATAATGACAATTTGAATTTCTACAATAAAATCCTAATTTATTGCACTTGAGAAAGTAAAACCAATGTATAGTGTCTCACACTACTGAAATTGTAAATGGATTTCCTTGTTTATAAACAAAATATAGCTGGTATTTAAATGAGATTGTTAAAATGCACATGTTAGAGCATATTAAATTAGCATATAATAATGACAATTTGAATTTCTACAATAAAATCCTAATTTAATGTTCTTCAGAATGCAAAAAACAGATGATATATTCCTAAATTATGCAATTGTAAATGGATTTTCTTCTATTTAAACAACATACAGCTGGCATTTACATAAGGTTGTCAAAATGCACCTGTAAGTGCATAATAAATTAGCATATAATAATGACAATTTTAATTTCTACTATAATATCTTAATTTAACGCACTTGAGGATGTTAAAACAACCTATATAGTCCCAGAATACTGAAATTGTAAATGGATTTTCTTTTATGTAAATAAAATACAGCTAGCATTTACATAAGGTTGTCAAAATGCACCTGGAAGTGCATAATAAATTAGCATATAATAACGACAATTTTAATTTCTACAATAAAATCTTAATTTAATGCACTTGAGGATGTAAAAACATCGTAAATAATCCCAAAACACTGCAATTGTAAATGTATTTTCTTCTATATAAACAAAATACAGCTGGTATTTAAATGAGATTGTTAAATTGCACATGTTAGAGCATATTAAATTAGCATATAATAATGACAATTTGAATTTCTACAATAAAATCCTAATTTATTGCACTTGAGAAAGTAAAACCAATGTATAGTGTCTCACACTACTGAAATTGTAAATGGATTTCCTTGTTTATAAACAAAATATAGCTGGTATTTAAATGAGATTGTTAAAATGCACATGTTAGAGCATATTAAATTAGCATATAATAATGACAATTTGAATTTCTACAATAAAATCCTAATTTATTGCACTTGAGAAAGTAAAACCAATGTATAGTGTCTCACACTACTGAAATTGTAAATGGATTTCCTTGTTTATAAACAAAATATAGCTGGCATTTACATAAGGTTGTCAAAATGCACCTGTAAGTGCATAATAAATTTGACTATAATAATGACAATTTGAATTTCTACAATAAAATCTAAATTTAGTGCACTTGGTGATGTAAAAACAACGTATATAGTCCCAAAATACTGGAATTGTAAATGGACTTTCTTGTATATAAACAAAATAGAGCTGGTATTTTTATGAGATTGTTAAAATGCACATGTTAGAGCATATTAAATTAGCATATAATAATGACAATTTGAATTTCTACAATAAAATCTTAATTTAATGTTCTTCAGAATGCAAAAAACAGAGGATATATTCCTAAATTATGCAATTGTAAATGGATTTTCTTCTATTTAAACAACATACAGCTGGCATTTACATAAGGTTGTCAAAATGCACCTGCAAGTGCATAATAAATTAGCATATAATAATGACAATTTTAATTTCTACAATAAAATCTTAATTTAGTGCACTTGGTGATGTAAAAACTACGTATATAGAACCAAAATACTAAAATTATAAATGTATTTTTTTGTATATAAACAAAAAAAAGCTGGTATTTACATGAGATTGTCGAAATGCACCTGCAAGTGCAGAATAAATTAGCATATAATAATGGCAATTTGAATTCCATATATAAAATCCTAATTTATTGCAGTTGAGAATGTAAAACCAATGTATAGAGTCTCACAATACTGAAATTGTAAATGGATTTTCTTGTTTATAAACAAAATATAGCTGGTATTTAAATGAGTTTGTCAATTTGCACCTGTAAGTGCATAATAAATTAGCATATAATAATGACAATTTGAATTTCTACAATAAAATCTTAATTTAATGTTCTTCAGAATGCAAAAAACAGATGATATATTCCTAAATTATGCAATTGTAAATGGATTTTCTTCTATTTAAACAACATACAGCTGGCATTTACATAAGGTTGTCAAAATGCACCTGTAAGTGCATAATAAATTAGCATATAATAATGACAATTTTAATTTCTACTATAATATCTTAATTTAACGCACTTGAGGATGTTAAAACAACCTATATAGTCCCAAAATACTGAAATTGTAAATGTTTTTTTTTGTATATAAACAAAATACAGCTGGTAATTACATGAGATTGTCAAAATGCACCTGGAAGTGCATAATAAATTAGCATATAATAATGACAATTTTAATTTCTACAATAAAATCTTAATTTAATGCACTTGAGGATGTTAAAACAACCTATATAGTCCCAAAATACTGAAATTGTAAATGTATTTTTTTGTATATAAACAAAATACAGCTGGTATTTACATGAGATTGTCAAAATGCACCTGGAAGTGCATAATAAATTAGTATATAATAATGACAATTTTAATTTCTACTATAATATCTTAATTTAATGCACTTGAGGATGTAGAAACAACCTATATAGTCCCAAAATACTGAAATTGTAAATGGATTTTCTTGTTTATAAACAAAATATAGCTGGTATTTAAATGAGATTGTCAATTTGCACCTGTAAGTGCATAATAAATTAGCATATAATAATGACAATTTGAATTTCTACAATAAAATCTTAATTTAATGTTCTTCAGAATGCAAAAAACAGAGGATATATTCCTAAATTATGCAATTGTAAATGGATTTTCTTCTATTTAAACAACATACAGCTGGCATTTACATAAGGTTGTCAAAATGCACCTGTAAGTGCATAATAAATTAGCATATAATAATGACAATTTGAATTTCTACAATAAAATCTTAATTTAGTGCACTTGGTGATGTAAAAACAACGTATATAGTCCCAAAATACTGCAATTGTAAATGGACTTTCTTGTATATAAACAAAATAGAGCTGGTATTTTTATGAGATTGTTAAAATGCACATGTTAGAGCATATTAAATTAGCATATAATAATGACAATTTGAATTTTGACAATAAAATCTTAATTTAATGTTCTTCAGAATGCAAAAAACAGAGGATATATTCCTAAATTATGCAATTGTAAATGGATTTTCTTCTATTTAAACAACATACAGCTGGCATTTACATAAGGTTGTCAAAATGCACCTGTAAGTGCATAATAAATTAGCATATAATAATGACAATTTTAATTTCTACTATAATATCTTAATTTAACGCACTTGAGGATGTTAAAACAACGTATATAGTCCCAGAATACTGCAATTGTAAATGGATTTTCTTATATATAAACAAAATTGAGCTGGTATTTACATGAGATTGTCAAAATGCACCTGAAAGTGCATAATAAATTAGCATATAATAATGACAATTTTAATTTCTACTATAATATCTTAATTTAACGCACTTGAGGATGTTAAAACAACGTATATAGTCCCAGAATACTGAAATTGTAAATGGATTTTCTTTTATGTAAACAAAATACAGCTAGCATTTACATAAGTTTGTCAAAATGCACCTGCAAGTGCATAATAAATTAGCATATAATAATGACAATTTTAATTTCTACAATAAAATCTTAATTTAATGCACTTGAGGATGTAAAAACAACGTATATAGAACCAAAATACTAAAATTATAAATGTATTTTTTTGTATATAAACAAAAAAAAGCTGGTATTTACATGAGATTGTCGAAATGCACCTGCAAGTGCATAATAAATTAGCATATAATAATGACAATTTTAATTTCTACTATAATATCTTAATTTAACGCACTTGAGGATGTTAAAACAACGTATATAGTCCCAAAATACTGAAATTGTAAATGTATTTTTTTGTATATAAACAAAATACAGCTGGTATTTACATGAGATTGTCACAATGCACCTGGAAGTGCATAATAAATTAGCATATAATAATGACAATTTTAATTTCTACAATAAAATCTTAATTTAATGCACTTGGGGATGTAAAAACAACGTATATAGAACCAAAATACTAAAATTATAAATGTATTTTTTTGTATATAAACAAAAAAAAGCTGGTATTTACATGAGATTGTCGAAATGCACCTGCAAGTGCAGAATAAATTAGCCTATAATAATGGCAATTTGAATTCCATATATAAAATCCTAATTTATTGCAGTTGAGAATGTAAAACCAATGTATAGAGTCTCACAATACTGAAATTGTAAATGGATTTTCTTGTTTATAAACAAAATATAGCTGGTATTTAAATGAGATTGTCAATTTGCACCTGTAAGTGCATAATAAATTAGCATATAATAATGACAATTTGAATTTTGACAATAAAATCTTAATTTAATGTTCTTCAGAATGCAAAAAACAGAGGATATATTCCTAAATTATGCAATTGTAAATGGATTTTCTTCTATTTAAACAACATACAGCTGGCATTTACATAAGGTTGTCAAAATGCACCTGTAAGTGCATAATAAATTAGCATATAATAATGACAATTTTAATTTCTACTATAATATCTTAATTTAACGCACTTGAGGATGTTAAAACAACGTATATAGTCCCAGAATACTGCAATTGTAAATGGATTTTCTTATATATAAACAAAATTGAGCTGGTATTTACATGAGATTGTCAAAATGCACCTGAAAGTGCATAATAAATTAGCATATAATAATGACAATTTTAATTTCTACTATAATATCTTAATTTAACGCACTTGAGGATGTTAAAACAACGTATATAGTCCCAGAATACTGAAATTGTAAATGGATTTTCTTTTATGTAAACAAAATACAGCTAGCATTTACATAAGTTTGTCAAAATGCACCTGCAAGTGCATAATAAATTAGCATATAATAATGACAATTTTAATTTCTACAATAAAATCTTAATTTAACGCACTTGAGGATGTTAAAACAACCTATATAGTCCCAAAATACTGAAATTGTAAATGTATTTTTTTGTATATAAACAAAATACAGCTGGTATTTACATGAGATTGTCAAAATGCACCTGAAAGTGCATAATAAATTAGCATATAATAATGACAATTTTAATTTCTACAATAAAATCTTAATTGAATGCACTTGAGGATGTTAAAACAACCTATATAGTCCCAAAATACTGAAATTGTAAATGTATTTTTTTGTATATAAACAAAATTGAGCTGGTATTTATATGAGATTGTTAAAATGCACCTGTGAGTGCATAAGAAATTTGACTATAATAATGACAATTTTAATTTCTACAATAAAATCTTAATTTTATGCACTTGAGAATGTAAAAACAACGTATATAGTCCTAGAATACTGCAATTGTAAATGGATTTTCTTATATATAAACAAAATTGAGCTGGTATTTACATGAGATTGTCAAAATTCACCTGCAAGTGCATAATAAATTAGCATATAATAATGACAATTTTAATTTCTACAATAAAATCTTAATTTTAGTTCTTCAGAATGCAAAAAACAGATGATATATTCCTAAATTATGCAATTGTAAATGGATTTTCTTCTATTTAAACAACATACAGCTGGTATTTAAATGAGATTGTCGAAATGCACCTGCAAGTGCATAATAAATTAGCATATAATAATGGCAATTTGAATTCCATAAACGAAATCCAAATTTATTGCACTTGAGAATGTAAAACCAATGTATAGAGTCTCACAATACTGAAATGGTAAATGGATTTTCTTGTTTATAAACAAAATACAGCTGGTATTTTAATGAGATTGTCGAAATGCACCTACAAGTGAAGAATAAATTAGCATATAATAATGACATTTTGAATTTCTACAATAAAATCTTAATTTAATGCACTTGAGGATGTAAAAACAACGTATATAGAACCAAAATACTAAAATTATAAATGTATTTTTTTGTATTTAAACAAAGAACAGCTGGTATTTAAATGAGATTGTCCATTTGCACCTGTAAGTGCATAATAAATTAGCATATAATAATGACAATTTGAATTTCTACAATAAAATCTTAATTTATAGTTCTTCAGAATGCAAAAAACAGATGATATATTCCTAAATTATGCAATTGTAAATGGATTTTCTTCTATTTAAACAACATACAGCTGGCATTTACATAAGGTTGTCAAAATGCACCTGTAGGTTCACAATAAATTAGCATATAATAATGACAATTTTAATTTCTACTATAATATCTTAATTTAACGCACTTGAGGATGTTAAAACAACCTATATAGTCCCAAAATACTGAAATTGTAAATGTATTTTTTTGTATATAAACAAAATACAGCTGGTATTTACATGAGATTGTCAAAATGCACCTGAAAGTGCATAATAAATTAGCATATAATAATGACAATTTTAATTTCTACAATAAAATCTTAATTTAATGCACTTGAGGATGTTAAAACAACCTATATAGTCCCAAAATACTGAAATTGTAAATGTATTTTTTTGTATATAAACAAAATTGAGCTGGTATTTATATGAGATTGTTAAAATGCACCTGTGAGTGCATAAGAAATTTGACTATAATAATGACAATTTTATTTTCTACAATAAAATCTTAATTTTATGCACTTGAGAATGTAAAAACAACGTATATAGTCCTAGAATACTGCAATTGTAAATGGATTTTCTTATATATAAACAAAATTGAGCTGGTATTTACATGAGATTGTCAAAATTCACCTGCAAGTGCATAATAAATTAGCATATAATAATGACAATTTTAATTTCTACAATAAAATCTTAATTTTATGCACTTGAGAATGTAAAAACAACCTATATATTCCCAAAATACTGTAATTGTTAATGTATTTTTTTGTATATAAACAAAATACAGCTGGTATTTACATGAGATTGACGAAATGCACCTGCAAGTGCATAATAAATTAGCATATAATAATGGCAATTTGAATTTCTACAATAAAATCTTAATTTAATGCACTTGAGGATGTAAAAACAACGTATATAGTCCCAGAATACTGAAATTGTAAATGGATTTTCTTTTATGTAAACAAAATACAGCTAGCATTTACATAAGGTTGTCAAAATGCACCTGCAAGTGCATAATAAATTAGCATATAATAATGACAATTTTAATTTCTACAATAAAATCTTAATTTAATGCACTTGAGGATGTAAAAACAACGTATATAGTCCCAAAACACTGAAATTGTAAATGGATTTTCTTTTTTATAAACAAAATATAGCTGGTATTTAAATGAGATTGTCAATTTGCACCTGTAAGTGCATAATAAATTAGCATATAATAATGACAATTTGAATTTCTACAATAAAATCTTAATTTAATGCACTTGAGGATGTAAAAACAACGTATATAGAACCAAAATACTAAAACTATAAATGTATTTTTTTGTATATAAGCAAAGAACAGCTGGTATTTACATAAGGTTGTCAAAATGCACCTGCAAGTGCATAATAAATTAGCATATAATAATGACAATTTTAATTTCTACAATAAAATCTTAATTTAATGCACTTGAGGATGTAAAAACAACGTATATAGTCCCTCAACACTGCATTTGTAAATGTATTTTCTTCTATATAAACAAAATACAGCTGGTATTTAAATGAGATTGTCGAAATGCACCTGCAAGTGCAGAATAAATTGGCTTATAATAATGGCAATTTGAATTCCCTAAATAAAATCCTAATTTATTGCACTTGAGAAAGTAAAACCAATGTATAGTGTCTCACAATACTGAAATTGTAAATGGATTTTCTTGTTTATAAACAAAATACAGCTGGTATTTACATGAGATTGTCAATTTGCGCCTGCAAGTGCAGAATAAATTAGCATATAATAATGACAATTTAATTTTGTACAATAAAATCTTAATTTATTGCACTTGAGAATGTAAAAACAACGTATATAGAACCAAACTACTAAAATTATAAATGTATTTTTAGGTATATAAACAAAATACAGCTGGTATTTACATGAGATTGTCAAATTGCACCTGGAAGTGCATAATAAATTAGCATATAATAACGACAATTTTAATTTCTACAATAAAATCTTAATTTAATGCACTTGAGGATGTAAAAACATCGTAAATAATCCCAAAACACTGCAATTGTAAATGTATTTTTTTGTATATAAACAAAATACAGCTGGTATTAAATGAGATTGTCGAAATGCACCTGCAAGTGCATAATAAATTAGCATATAATAACGACAATTTTAATTTCTACAATAAAATCTTAATTTAATGCACTTGAGGATGTAAAAACATCGTAAATAATCCCAAAACACTGCAATTGTAAATGTATTTTCTTCTATATAAACAAAATACAGCTGGTATTTAAATGAGATTGTTAAATTGCACCTGTGAGTGCATAATAAATTAGCATATAATAACGACAATTTTAATTTCTACAATAAAATCTTAATTTAATGCACTTGAGGATGTAAAAACATCGTAAATAATCCCAAAACACTGCAATTGTAAATGTATTTTTTTGTATATAAACAAAATACAGCTGGTATTAAATGAGATTGTCGAAATGCACCTGCAAGTGCATAATAAATTAGCATATAATAATGGCAATTTGAATTTCTACAATAAAATCTTAATTTAATGAACTTGAGTATGTAAAACCAATGTATATAGTCCCAAAATACTAAAATTGTAAATGGATTTTCTTGTATGTAAACAAAATACAGCTAGCATTTACATAAGGTTGTCAAAATGCAGCTGTAAGTGCATAATAAATTAGCATATAATAATGACAATTTTAATTTCTACAATAAAATCTTAATTTTATGCACTTGAGGATGTAGAAACATCATATATAGTCCCAAAACACTGCAATTGTAAATGTATTTTCTTCTATATAAACAAAATACAGCTGGAATTTAAATGTGATTGTCGAAATGCACCTGCAAGTGCAAAATAAATTAGCATATAATAAAGAAAATTTGAATTTCTACAATAAAATCTTAATTTAATGCACTTGAGGTTGTAAAAACAACGTATATAGTCCCAGAATACTGAAATTGTAAATGGATTTTCTTGTATGTAAACAAAATACAGCTAGCATTTACATAAGGTTGTCAAAATGCACCTGTAAGTGCATAATAAATTAGCATATAATAATGACAATTTGAATTTCTACTATAATATCTTAATTTAATACACTTGAGGATGTTAAAACAACCTATATAGTCCCAAAATACTGAAATTGTAAATGGATTTTCTTGTATGTAAACAAAATACAGCTAGCATTTACATAAGTTTGTCAAAATGCACCTGCAAGTGCATAATAAATTAGCATATAATAATGACAATTTGAATTTCTACAATAAAATCTTAATTTAATGCACTTGAGGATGTAAAAAAAAACGTATATAGTCCCAGAATACTGAAATTGTAAATGGATTTTCTTTTATGTAAACAAAATACAGCTGGTATTTAAATGAGATTGTCGAAATGCACCTGCAAGTGCATAATAAATTAGCATATAATAATGACAATTTGAATTTCTACAATAAAATCGTAATTTAATGCACTTGAGGATGTAAAAACAACGTATATAGTCCCAAAATACTAAAATTATAAATGTATTTTTTTGTATATAAACAAAATACAGCTGGTATTTAAATGAGATTGCCAAAATGCACCTGCAAGTGCATAATAAATTAGCATATAATAATGACAATTTGAATTTCTACAATAAAATCTTAATTTAATGCACTTGACGTTGAAAAAACAACGTATATAGTCCCAGAATACTGAAATTGTAAATGGATTTTCTTGTATCTAAACAAAATACAGCTAGCATTTACATAAGGTTGTCAAAATGCAGCTGTAAGTGCATAATAAATTAGCATATAATAATGACAATTTTAATTTCTACAATAAAATCTTAATTTTATGCACTTGAGGATGTAGAAACATCGTATATAGTCCCAAAACACTGCAATTGTAAATGTATTTTCTTCTATATAAACAAAATACAGCTGGAATTTAAATGAGATTGTCGAAATGCACCTGCAAGTGCAAAATAAATTAGCATATAATAATGGCAATTTGAAATCCATATATAAAATCCTAATTTATTGCAGTTGAGAATGTAAAACCAATGTATAGAGTCCCAAAATACTAAAATTATAAATGTATTTTTTTGTATATAAACAAAATACAGCTGGTATTTACATGAGATTGCCAAAATGCACCTGCAAGTGCATAATAAATTAGCATATAATAATGACAATTTTAATTTCTACAATAAAATCGTAATTTAATGCACTTGAGGATGTAAAAACAACGTATATAGTCCCAAAATACTAAAATTATAAATGTATTTTTTTGTATATAAACAAAATACAGCTGGTACTTACATGAGATTGCAAAATGCACCTGCAAGTGCATAATAAATTAGCATATAATAATAACAATTTTAATTTCTACAATAAAATCTTAATTTAATGAACTTGAGGATGTAAAAACAACGTATATAGTCCCAAAACACTGCAATTGTAAATGGATTTTCTTCTATATAAACAAAATACAGCTGGTATTTATATGAGATTGTCGAAATGCACCTGCAAGTGCATAATAAATTAGCATATAATAATGACAATTTGAATTTCTACAATAAAATCTTAATTTAATGAACTTGAGGATGTAAAAACAACGTATATAGTCCCAAAACACTGCAATTGTAAATGGATTTTCTTCTATATAAACAAAATACAGCTGGTATTTATATGAGATTGTCGAAATGCACCTGCAAGTGCATAATAAATTAGCATATAATAATGACAATTTGAATTTCTACAATAAAATCCTAATTTATTGCACTTGAGAAAGTAAAACCAATGTATAGTGTCTCACAATACTGAAATTGTAAATGGATTTCCTTGTTTATAAACAAAATACAGCTGGTATTTACATAAGGTTGTCCAAATGCACCTGCAAGTGCATAATAAATTAGCATATAATAATGACAATTTTAATTTCTACAATAAAATCTTAATTTAATGCACTTGAGGATGTAAAAACAGCGTATATAGTCCCAAAACACTGAAATTGTAAATGGATTTTCTTTTTTATAAACAAAATATAGCTGTTATTTAAATGAGATTGTCAATTTGCACCTGTAAGTGCATAATAAATTAGCATATAATAATGACAATTTGAATTTCTACAATAAAATCTTAATTTAATGCACTTGAGGATGTAAAAACAACGTATATAGAACCAAAATACTAAAATTATAAATGTATTTTTTTGTATATAAACAAAGAACAGCTGGTATTTACATAAGGTTGTCAAAATGCACCTGCAAGTGCATAATAAATTAGCATATAATAATGACAATTTTAATTTCTACAATAAAATCTTAATTTAATGCACTTGAGGATGTAAAAACAACGTATATAGTCCCTCAACACTGCATTTGTAAATGTATTTTCTTCTATATAAACAAAATACAGCTGGTATTTAAATGAGATTGTCGAAATGCACCTGCAAGTGCAGAATAAATTAGCTTGTAATAATGGCAATTTGAATTCCCTAAATAAAATCCTAATTTATTGCACTTGAGAAAGTAAAACCAATGTATAGTGTCTCACAATACTGAAATTGTAAATGGATTTTCTTGTTTATAAACAAAATACAGCTGGTATTTACATGAGATTGTCAATTTGCACCTGCAAGTGCAGAATAAATTAGCATATAATAATGACAATTTAATTTTGTACAATAAAATCTTAATTTATTGCACTTGAGGATGTAAAAACAACGTATATAGAACCAAACTACTAAAATTATAAATGTATTTTTAGGTATATAAACAAAATACAGCTGGTATTTACATGAGATTGTCAAAATGCACCTGGAAGTGCATAATAAATTAGCATATAATAACGACAATTTTAATTTCTACAAAAAAATCTTAATTTAGTGCACTTGAGGATGTAAAAACATCGTAAATAATCCCAAAACACTGCAATTGTAAATGTATTTTCTTCTATATAAACAAAATACAGCTGGTATTTAAATAAGATTGTTAAATTGCACCTGTGAGTGCATAATAAATTTGACTATAATAATGATAATTTGAATTTCTACAATAAAATCTTAATTTAGTGCACTTGGTTATGTAAAAACAACGTATATAGTCCCAAAATACTGCAATTGTAAATGGACTTTCTTGTATATAAACAAAATAGAGCTGGTATTTTTATGAGATTGTTAAAATGCACATGTTAGAGCATATTAAATTAGCATATAATAATGACAATTTGAATTTCTACAATAAAATCTTAATTTAATGTTCTTCAGAATGCAAAAAACAGAGGATATATTCCTAAATTATGCAATTGTAAATGGATTTTCTTCTATTTAAACAACATACAGCTGGCATTTACATAAGGTTGTCAAAATGCACCTGTAAGTGCATAATAAATTAGCATATAATAATGACAATTTCAATTTCTACAATAAAATCTGAATTTAATGAACTTGAGTATGTAAAACCAATGTATATAGTCCCAAAACACTGCAATTGTAAATGGATTTTCTTCTATATAAACAAAATACAGCTGGTATTTTCATGAGATTGTCAAAATGCACCTGTAAGTGCATAATAAATTAGCATATAATAATGACAATTTTAATTTCTACAATAAAATCTTAATTTAATGAACTTGAGTATGTAAAACCAATGTATATAGTCCCAAAATACTAAAATTGTAAATGGATTTTCTTGTATGTAAACAAAATACAGCTAGCATTTACATAAGGTTGTCAAAATGCAGCTGTAAGTGCATAATAAATTAGCATATAATAATGACAATTTTAATTTCTACAATAAAATCTTAATTTTATGCACTTGAGGATGTGAAACACATATATAGTCCCAAAACACTGCAATTGTAAATGATTTTCTTCTATATAAACAAAATACAGCTGGAATTTAAATGAGATTGTCGAAATGCACCTGCAAGTGCAAAATAAATTAGCATATAATAATGGCAATTTGAATTCCATAATAAAATCCTAATTTATGCAGTTGAGATGTAAAACAATGTATGTCTCAAATACTGAAATTGTAAATGGATTTTCTTGTAAACAAAATAAGCTGGTATTTAAATGAGATTGTCAAAATGCACCTGCAAGTGCATAATAAATTAGCATATAATAATGACAATTTTAATTTCTACAATAAAATCTTAATTTAATGCACTTGAGGATGTAAAAAAAAACGTATATAGTCCCAAAATACTGAAATTGTAAATGGATTTTCTTTTATGTAAACAAAATACAGCTAGCATTTACATAAGGTTGTCAAATGCACCTGTAAGTGCATAATAAATTAGCATATAATAATGACAATTTTAATTTCTACAATAAAATCTTAATTTAATGCACTTGAGGATGTAAAAACAACGTATATAGTCCCAAAACACTGCAATTGTAAATGGATTTTCTTCTATATAAACAAAATACAGCTGGTATTTAAATGAGATTGTAAAATTCACCTGCAAGTGCATATAAATTAGCATATAATAATGACAATTTTAATTTCTAAATAAAATCTTAATTTAATGAACTTGAGGATGTAAAAACAACGTATATAGTCCCAAAATACTAAAATTATAAATGTATTTTTTTGTATATAAACAAAATACAGCTGGTATTTACATAAGATTGTCAAAATGCACCTGTAAGTGCATAATAAATTAGCATATAATAATGACAATTTTAATTTCTACAATAAAATCTTAATTTAATGAACTTGAGGATGTAAAAACAACGTATATAGTCCCAAAACACTGCAATTGTAAATGGATTTTCTTCTATATAAACAAAATACAGCTGGTATTTATATGAGATTGTCAAAATGCACCTGTAAGTGCAGTATAAATTAGCATATAATAATGACAATTTGAATTCCATATATAAAATCCTAATTTATTGCAGTTGAGAATGTAAAACCAATGTATAGAGTCTCACAATACTGAAATTGTAAATGGATTTTCTTGTTTATAAACAAAATATAGCTGGTATTTAAATGAGATTGTCAATTTACACCTGCAAGTGCATAATAAATTAGCATATAATAATGAAAATTTGAATTTCAACAATAAAATCTTAATTTAATGCACTTGAGGTTGTAAAAACAACGTATATAGTCCCAAACTACTAAAATTATAAATGTATATTTTTGTATATAAACAAAATACAGCTGGTATTTTCATAAGATTGTCAAAATGCACCTGTAAGTGCATAATAAATTAGCATATAATAATGACAATTTTAATTTCTACAATAAAATCTTAATTTTATGCACTTGAGAATGTAAAAACAACGTATATAGTCCCAAAACACTGCAATTGTAAATGTATTTTCTTCTATATAAACAAAATACAGCTGGAATTTAAATGAGATTGTCGAAATGCACCTGCAAGTGCAAAATAAATTAGCATATAATAATGGCAATTTGAATTCCATATATAAAATCCTAATTTATTGCAGTTGAGAATGTAAAACCAATGTATAGAGTCTCACAATACTGAAATTGTAAATGGATTTTCTTGTTTATAAACAAAATATAGCTGGTATTTAAATGAGATTGTCAATTTGCACCTGCAAGTGCATAATAAATTAGCATATAATAATGACAATTTGAATTTCTACAATAAAATCTTAATTTAATGCACTTGAGGATGTAAAAAAAAACGTATATAGTCCCAGAATACTGAAATTGTAAATGGATTTTCTTTTATGTAAACAAAATACAGCTAGCATTCACATAAGGTTATCAAAATGCACCTGCAAGTGCATAATAAATTAGCATATAATAATGACAATTTTAATTTCTACAATAATATCTTAATTTAATGCACATGAGGATGTAAAAACAACGTATATAGTCCCAAAACACTGCAATTGTAAATGGATTTTCTTCTATATAAACAAAATACAGCTGGTATTTAAATGAGATTGTCGAAATGCACCTGCAAGTGCATAATAAATTAGCATATAATAATGACAATTTAATTTCTACAATAAAATCTTAATTTAATGAACTTGAGGATGTAAAAACAACGTATATAGTCCCAAAATACTAAAATTATAAATGTATTTTCTTCTATATAAACAAAATACAGCTGGTATTTACATGAGATTGTCAAAATGCACCTGCAAGTGCATAATAAATTAGCATATAATAATGACAATTTGAATTTCTACAATAAAATCGTAATTTAATGCACTTGAGGATGTAAAAACAACGTATATAGTCTAAAAATACTGAAATTGTAAATGGATTTTCTTGTATGTAAACAAAATACAGCTGGCATTTACATAAGGTTGTCAAAATGCACCTGTAAGTGCATAATAAATTAGCATATAATAATGACAATTTTAATTTCTACAATAAAATCTGAATTTAATGCACTTGAGGTTGTAAAAACAACGTATATAGTCCCAGAATACTGAAATTGTAAATGGATTTTCTTGTATGTAAACAAAATACAGCTAGCATTTACATAAGGTTGTCAAAATGCACCTGTAAGTGCATAATAAATTAGCATATAATAATGACAATTTGAATTTCTACTATAATATCTTAATTTAATGCACTTGAGGATGTTAAAACAACCTATATAGTCCCAAAATACTGAAATTGTAAATGGATTTTCTTGTATGTAAACAAAATACAGCTAGCATTTACATAAGGTTGTCAAAATGCAGCTGTAAGTGCATAATAAATTAGCATATAATAATGACAATTTTAATTTCTACAATAAAATCTTAATTTAATTAACTTGAGGATGTAAAAACAACGTATATAGTCCCAAAACACTGCAATTGTAAATGGATTTTGTTCTATATAAACAAAATACAGCTGGTATTTATATGAGATTGTCGAAATGCACCTGCAAGTGCATAATAAATTAGCATATAATAATGACAATTTGAATTTCTACAATAAAATCGTAATTTAATGCACTTGAGGATGTAAAAACAACGTATATAGTCTAAAAATACTGAAATTGTAAATGGATTTTCTTGTATGTAAACAAAATACAGCTGGCATTTACATAAGGTTGTCAAAATGCACCTGTAAGTGCATAATAAATTAGCATATAATAATGACAATTTTAATTTCTACAATAAAATCTTAATTTAATGAACTTGAGGATGTAAAAACAACGTATATAGTCCCAGAATACTGAAATTGTAAATGGATTTTCTTGTATGTAAACAAAATAAAGCTGGTATTTACATAAGATTGTCGAAATGCACGTGCAAGTGCAGAATAAATTAGCATATAATGATGACAATTTGAATTTCTACTATAATATCTTAATTTAATGCACTTGAGGATGTAAAAACAACGTATATAGTCCCAAACTACTAAAATTATAAATGTATATTTTTGTATATAAACAAAATACAGCTGGTATTTTCATAAGATTGTCAAAATGCACCTGTAAGTGCATAATAAATTAGCATATAATAATGACAATTTTAATTTCTACAATAAAATCTTAATTTTATGCACTTGAGAATGTAAAAACAACGTATATAGTCCCAAAACACTGCAATTGTAAATGGATTTTCTTCTATATAAACAAAAGACAGCTGGTATTTAAATGAGATTGTCGAAATGCACCTGCAAGTGCATAATAAATTAGCATATAATAATGACAATTATAATTTCTACAATAAAATCTTAATTTAATGAACTTGAGGATTTAAAAACAACGTATATAGTCCCAAAACACTGCAATTGTACATGTATTTTCTTCTATATAAACAAAATAGAGCTGGTATTTAAATGAGATTGTCGAAATGCACCTGCAAGTGCAGAATAAATTATCTTATAATAATGGCAATTTGAATTCCCTAAATAAAATCCTAATTTATTGCACTTGAGAAAGTAAAACCAATGTATAGTGTCTCACAATACTGAAATTGTAAATGCATTTTCTTGTTTATAAACAAAATACAGCTGGTATTTACATGAGATTGTCAAAATGCACCTGGAAGTGCATAATAAATTAGCATATAATAATGACAATTTTAATTTCTACAATAAAATCTTAATTTAATGCACTTGAGGATGTAAAAACATCGTATATAATCCCAAAACACTGCAATTGTAAATGTATTTTCTTCTATATAAACAAAATACAGCTGGTATTTAAATGAGATTGTTAAATTGCACCTGTGAGTGCATAATAAATTTGACTATAATAATGACAATTTGAATTTCTACAATAAAATCTTAATATAGTGCACTTGGTGATGTAAAAACAACGTATATAGTCCTAAAATACTGCAATTGTAAATGGATTTTCTTCTATATAAACAAAAGACAGCTGGTATTTAAATGAGATTGTCGAAATGCACCTGCAAGTGCATAATAAATTAGCATATAATAATGACAATTATAATTTCTACAATAAAATCTTAATTTAATGAACTTGAGGATTTAAAAACAACGTATATAGTCGCAAAATACTGAAATTGTAAATGAATTTTTTTGTATATAAACAAAATAGAGCTGGTATTTAAATGAGATTGTCGAAATGCACCTGCAAGTGCATAATAAATTAGCATATAATAATGGCAATTTGAATTCCATAAACGAAATACTAATTTATTGCACTTGAGGATGTAAAAACAACGTATATAGTCCCAAAACACTGCAATTGTAAATGTATTTTCTTCTATATAAACAAAATACAGCTGGTATTTAAATGAGATTGTCGAAATGCACCTGCAAGTGCAGAATAAATTATCTTATAATAATGGCAATTTGAATTCCCTAAATAAAATCCTAATTTATTGCACTTGAGAAAGTAAAACCAATGTATAGTGTCTCACAATACTCAAATTGTAAATGGATTTTCTTGTTTATAAACAAAATACAGCTGGTATTTACATGAGATTGTCAATTTGCACCTGCAAGTGCAGAATAAATTAGCATATAATAATGACAATTTAATTTTGTACAATAAAATCTTAATTTAATGCACTAGAGGATGTAAAAACAACGTATATAGAACCAAACTACTAAAATTATAAATGTATTTTTAGGTATATAAACAAAATACAGCTGGTATATACATGAGATTGTCAAAATGCACCTGGAAGTGCATAATAAATTAGCATATAATAATGACAATTTTAATTTCTACAATAAAATCTTAATTTAATGCACTTGAGGATGTAAAAACATCGTATATAATCCCAAAACACTGCAATTGTAAATGGATTTTCTTCTATATAAACAAAAGACAGCTGGTATTTAAATGAGATTGTCGAAATGCACCTGCAAGTGCATAATAAATTAGCATATAATAATGACAATTATAATTTCTACAATAAAATCTTAATTTAATGAACTTGAGGATTTAAAAACAACGTATATAGTCCCAAAATACTGAAATTGTAAATGTATTTTTTTGTATATAAACAAAATAGAGCTGGTATTTAAATGAGATTGTCGAAATGCACCTGCAAGTGCATAATAAATTAGCATATAATAATGGCAATTTGAATTCCATAAACGAAATACTAATTTATTGCACTTGAGGATGTAAAAACAACGTATATAGTCCCAAAACACTGCAATTGTAAATGTATTTTCTTCTGTATAAACAAAATACAGCTGGTATTTAAATGAGATTGTCGAAATGCACCTGCAAGTGCAGAATAAATTATCTTATAATAATGGCAATTTGAATTCCCTAAATACAATCCTAATTTATTGCACTTGAGAAAGTAAAACCAATGTATAGTGTCTCACAATACTGAAATTGTAAATGGATTTTCTTGTTTATAAACAAAATACAGCTGGTATTTACATGAGATTGTCAATTTGCACCTGCAAGTGCAGAATAAATTAGCATATAATAATGACAATTTAATTTTGTACAATAAAATCTTAATTTAATGCACTAGAGGATGTAAAAACAACGTATATAGAACCAAACTACTAAAATTATAAATGTATTTTTAGGTATATAAACAAAATACAGCTGGTATATACATGAGATTGTCAAAATGCACCTGCAAGTGCATAATAAATTATCATATAATAATGACAATTTTAATTTCTACAATAAAATCTTAATTTAATGAACTTGAGGATGTAAAAACAACGTATATAGTCCCAAAACACTGCAATTGTAAATGGATTTTCTTCTATATAAACAAAATACAGCTGGTATTTAAATGAGATTGTCGAAATGCACCTGCAAGTGCATAATAAATTAGCATATAATAATGACAATTTGAATTTCTACAATAAAATCGTAATTTAATGCACTTGAGGATGTAAAAACAACGTATATAGTCCCAAAATACTGCAATTGTAAATAGATTTTCTTCTATTTAAACAACATACAGATGGTATTTAAATGAGATTGTCAAATTGCACCTGCAAGTGCAGTATAAATTAGCATATTATAATGACAATTTTAATTTCTACAATAAAATCGTAATTTAATGCACTTGAGGATGTAAAAACAACGTATATAGTCCCAAAATACTAAAATTATAAATGTATTTTTTTGTATATAAACAAAATACAGCTGGTATTTACATGAGATTGCCAAAATGCACCTGCAAGTGCATAATAAATTAGCATATAATAATGACAATTTTAATTTCTACAATAAAATCTGAATTTAATGAACTTGAGTATGTAAAACCAATGTATATAGTCCCAAAATACTACAATTGTAAATAGATTTTCTTGTATGTAAACAAAATACAGCTAGCATTTACATAAGGTTGTCATAATGCAGCTGTAAGTGCATAATAAATTAGCATATAATAATGACAATTTTAATTTCTACAATAAAATCTTAATTTTATGCACTTGAGGATGTAGAAACATCGTATATAGTCCCAAAACACTGCAATTGTAAATGTATTTTCTTCTATATAAACAAAATACAGCTGGAATTTAAATGAGATTGTCGAAATGCACCTGCAAGTGCAAAATAAATTAGCATATAATAATGGCAATTTGAATTCCATATATAAAATCCTAATTTATTGCACTTGAGAAAGTAAAACCAATGTATAGTGTCTCACAATACTGAAATTGTAAATGGATTTTCTTGTTTATAAACAAAATACAGCTGGTATTTACATGAGATTGTCAATTTGCACCTGCAAGTGCAGAATAAATTAGCATATAATAATGACAATTTAATTTTGTACAATAAAATCTTAATTTAATGCACTAGAGGATGTAAAAACAACGTATATAGAACCAAAACACTGCAATTGTAAATGGATTTTCTTCTATATAAACAAAATACAGCTGGTATTTATATGAGATTGTCGAAATGCACCTGCAAGTGCATAATAAATTAGCATATAATAATGACAATTTGAATTTCTACAATAAAATCGTAATTTAATGCACTTGAGGATGTAAAAACAACGTATATAGTCTAAAAATACTGAAATTGTAAATGGATTTTCTTGTATGTAAACAAAATACAGCTGGCATTTACATAAGGTTGTCAAAATGCACCTGTAAGTGCATAATAAATTAGCATATAATAATGACAATTTTAATTTCTACAATAAAATCTGAATTTAATGAACTTGAGTATGTAAAACCAATGTATATAGTACCAAAATACTGCAATTGTAAATAGATTTTCTTCTATTTAAACAACATACAGATGGTATTTAAATGAGATTGTCAAATTGCACCTGCAAGTGCAGTATAAATTAGCATATTATAATGACAATTTTAATTTCTACAATAAAATCGTAATTTAATGCACTTGAGGATGTAAAAACAACGTATATAGTCCCAAAATACTAAAATTATAAATGTATTTTTTTGTATATAAACAAAATACAGCTGGTATTTACATGAGATTGCCAAAATGCACCTGCAAGTGCATAATAAATTAGCATATAATAATGACAATTTTAATTTCTACAATAAAATCTGAATTTAATGAACTTGAGTATGTAAAACCAATGTATATAGTCCCAAAATACTACAATTGTAAATAGATTTTCTTGTATGTAAACAAAATACAGCTAGCATTTACATAAGGTTGTCAAAATGCAGCTGTAAGTGCATAATAAATTAGCATATAATAATGACAATTTTAATTTCTACAATAAAATCTTAATTTTATGCACTTGAGGATGTAGAAACATCGTATATAGTCCCAAAACACTGCAATTGTAAATGTATTTTCTTCTATATAAACAAAATACAGCTGGAATTTAAATGAGATTGTCGAAATGCACCTGCAAGTGCAAAATAAATTAGCATATAATAATGGCAATTTGAATTCCATATATAAAATCCTAATTTATTGCAGTTGAGAATGTAAAACCAATGTATAGAGTCTCACAATACTGAAATTGTAAATGGATTTTCTTGTTTATAAACAAAATATAGCTGGTATTTAAATGAGATTGTCAATTTGCACCTGCAAGTGCATAATAAATTAGCATATAATAATGATAATTTGAATTTCTATAATAAAATCTTAATATAATGCACTTGAGGATGTAAAAACAACGTATATAGTCCCAGAATACTGAAATTGTAAATGGATTTTCTTTTATGTAAATAAAATACAGCTAGCATTTACATAAGGTTGTCAAAATGCACCTGCAAGTGCATAATAAATTAGCATATTATAATGACAATTTTAATTTCTACAATAAAATCGTAATTTAATGCACTTGAGGATGTAAAAACAACGTATATAGTCCCAAAATACTAAAATTATAAATGTATTTTTTTGTATATAAACAAAATACAGCTGGTATTTACATAAGATTGCCAAAATGCACCTGCAAGTGCATAATAAATTAGCATATAATAATGACAATTTTAATTTCTACAATAAAATCTTAATTTAATGAACTTGAGGATGTAAAAACAACGTATATAGTCCCAAAACACTGCAATTGTAAATGGATTTTCTTCTATATAAACAAAATACAGCTGGTATTTATATGAGATTGTCGAAATGCACCTGCAAGTGCATAATAAATTAGCATATAATAATGACAATTTGAATTTCTACAATAAAATCGTAATTTAATGCACTTGAGGATGTAAAAACAACGTATATAGTCTAAAAATACTGAAATTGTAAATGGATTTTCTTGTATGTAAACAAAATACAGCTGGCATTTACATAAGGTTGTCAAAATGCACCTGTAAGTGCATAATAAATTAGCATATAATAATGACAATTTTAATTTCTACAATAAAATCTGAATTTAATGAACTTGAGTATGTAAAACCAATGTATATAGTCCCAAAATACTGCAATTGTAAATAGATTTTCTTCTATTTAAACAACATACAGATGGTATTTAAATGAGATTGTCAAATTGCACCTGCAAGTGCAGTATAAATTAGCATATTATAATGACAATTTTAATTTCTACAATAAAATCGTAATTTAATGCACTTGAGGATGTAAAAACAACGTATATAGTCCCAAAATACTAAAATTATAAATATATTTTTTTGTATATAAACAAAATACAGCTGGTATTTACATGAGATTGCCAAAATGCACCTGCAAGTGCATAATAAATTAGCATATAATAATGACAATTTGAATTTCTACAATAAAATCTTAATTTAATGAACTTGAGGATGTAAAAACAACGTATATAGTCCCAAAATACTGCAATTGTAAATGGACTTTCTTGTATATAAACAAAATAGAGCTGGTATTTTTATGAGATTGTTAAAATGCACCTGTAAGTGCATAAGAAATTAGCATATAATAATGACAATTTTAATTTCTACAATAAAATCTTAATTTAATGAACTTGAGTATGTAAAACCAATGTATATAGTCCCAAAATACTAAAATTGTAAATGGATTTTCTTGTATGTAAACAAAATACAGCTAGCATTTACATAAGGTTGTCAAAATGCAGCTGTAAGTGCATAATAAATTACCATATAATAATGACAATTTTAATTTCTACAATAAAATCTTAATTTTATGCACTTGAGGATGTAGAAACATCGTATATAGTCCCAAAACACTGCAATTGTAAATGGATTTTCTTGTATGTAAACAAAATACAGCTAGCATTTACATAAGGTTGTCAAAATGCACCTGCAAGTGCATAATAAATTAGCATATAATAATGACAATTTGAATTTCTACAATAAAATCTTAATTTAATGCACTTGAGGATGTAAAAAAAAACGTATATATTCCCAGAATACTGAAATTGTAAATGGATTTTCTTTTATGTAAACAAAATACAGCTAGCATTCACATAAGGTTATCAAAATACACCTGCAAGTGCATAATAAATTAGCATATAATAATGACAATTTTAATTTCTACAATAATATCTTAATTTAATGCACATGAGGATGTAAAAACAACGTATATAGTCCCAAAACACTGCAATTGTAAATGGATTTTCTTCTATATAAACAAAATACAGCTGGTATTTAAATGAGATTGTCGAAATGCACCTGCAAGTGCATAATAAATTAGCATATAATAATGACAATTTGAATTTCTACAATAAAATCGTAATTTAATGCACTTGAGGATGTAAAAACAACGTATATAGTCCCAAAATACTAAAATTATAAATGTATTTTTTTGTATATAAACAAAATACAGCTGGTATTTACATGAGATTGCCAAAATGCACCTGCAAGTGCATAATAAATTAGCATATAATAATGACAATTTGAATTTCTACAATAAAATCTTAATTTAATGCACTTGAGGTTGAAAAAACAACGTATATAGTCCCAGAATACTGAAATTGTAAATGGATTTTCTTGTATGTAAACAAAATACAGCTAGCATTTACATAAGGTTGTCAAAATGCAGCTGTAAGTGCATAATAAATTAGCATATAATAATGACAATTTTAATTTCTACAATAAAATCTTAATTTTATGCACTTGAGGATGTAGAAACATCGTATATAGTCCCAAAACACTGCAATTGTAAATGTATTTTCTTCTATATAAACAAAATACAGCTGGAATTTAAATGAAATTGTCGAAATGCACCTGCAAGTGCATAATAAATTAGCATATAATAATGACAATTTTAATTTCTACAATAAAATCTGAATTTAATGAACTTGAGTATGTAAAACCAATGTATATAGTCCCAAAATACTGCAATTGTAAATAGATTTTCTTCTATTTAAACAACATACAGATGGTATTTAAATGAGATTGTCAAATTGCACCTGTAAGTGCAGTATAAATTAGCATATAATAATGACAATTTGAATTTCTAAAATAAAATCTTAATTTAATGCACTTGAGGATGTAAAAACAACGTATATAGTCTAAAAATACTGAAATTGTAAATGGATTTTCTTGTATGTAAACAAAATACAGCTGGCATTTACATAAGGTTGTCAAAATGCACCTGTCAGTGCATAATAAATTAGCATATAATAATGACAATTTTAATTTCTACAATAAAATCTTAATTTAATTAACTTGAGGATGTAAAAACAACGTATATAGTCCCAAAACACTGCAATTGTAAATGGATTTTGTTCTATATAAACAAAATACAGCTGGTATTTATATGAGATTGTCGAAATGCACCTGCAAGTGCATAATAAATTAGCATATAATAATGACAATTTGAATTTCTACAATAAAATCGTAATTTAATGTACTTGAGGATGTAAAAACAACGTATATAGTCTAAAAATACTGAAATTGTAAATGGATTTTCTTGTATGTAAACAAAATACAGCTGGCATTTACATAAGGTTGTCAAAATGCACCTGTAAGTGCATAATAAATTAGCATATAATAATGACAATTTTAATTTCTACAATAAAATCTTAATTTAATGAACTTGAGGATGTAAAAACAACGTATATAGTCCCAGAATACTGAAATTGTAAATGGATTTTCTTGTATGTAAACAAAATAAAGCTGGTATTTACATAAGATTGTCGAAATGCACGTGCAAGTGCAGAATAAATTAGCATATAATGATGACAATTTGAATTTCTACTATAATATCTTAATTTAATGCACTTGAGGATGTAAAAACAACGTATATAGTCCCAAACTACTAAAATTATAAATGTATATTTTTGTATATAAACAAAATACAGCTGGTATTTTCATAAGATTGTCAAAATGCACCTGTAAGTGCATAATAAATTAGCATATAATAATGACAATTTTAATTTCTACAATAAAATCTTAATTTTATGCACTTGAGAATGTAAAAACAACGTATATAGTCCCAAAACACTGCAATTGTAAATGGATTTTCTTCTATATAAACAAAAGACAGCTGGTATTTAAATGAGATTGTCGAAATGCACCTGCAAGTGCATAATAAATTAGCATATAATAATGACAATTATAATTTCTACAATAAAATCTTAATTTAATGAACTTGAGGATTTAAAAACAACGTATATAGTCCCAAAACACTGCAATTGTAAATGTATTTTCTTCTATATAAACAAAATAGAGCTGGTATTTAAATGAGATTGTCGAAATGCACCTGCAAGTGCAGAATAAATTATCTTATAATAATGGCAATTTGAATTCCCTAAATAAAATCCTAATTTATTGCACTTGAGAAAGTAAAACCAATGTATAGTGTCTCACAATACTGAAATTGTAAATGCATTTTCTTGTTTATAAACAAAATACAGCTGGTATTTACATGAGATTGTCAAAATGCACCTGGAAGTGCATAATAAATTAGCATATAATAATGACAATTTTAATTTCTACAATAAAATCTTAATTTAATGCACTTGAGGATGTAAAAACATCGTATATAATCCCAAAACACTTCAATTGTAAATGTATTTTCTTCTATATAAACAAAATACAGCTGGTATTTAAATGAGATTGTTAAATTGCACCTGCAAGTGCATAATAAATTAGCATATAATAATGACAATTATAATTTCTACAATAAAATCTTAATTTAATGAACTTGAGGATTTAAAAACAACGTATATAGTCCCAAAATACTGAAATTGTAAATGAATTTTTTTGTATATAAACAAAATAGAGCTGGTATTTAAATGAGATTGTCGAAATGCACCTGCAAGTGCATAATAAATTAGCATATAATAATGGCAATTTGAATTCCATAAACGAAATACTAATTTATTGCACTTGAGGATGTAAAAACAACGTATATAGTCCCAAAACACTGCAATTGTAAATGTATTTTCTTCTATATAAACAAAATACAGCTGGTATTTAAATGAGATTGTCGAAATGCACCTGCAAGTGCAGAATAAATTATCTTATAATAATGGCATTTTGAATTCCCTAAATAAAATCCTAATTTATTGCACTTGAGAAAGTAAAACCAATGTATAGTGTCTCACAATACTCAAATTGTAAATGGATTTTCTTGTTTATAAACAAAATACAGCTGGTATTTACATGAGATTGTCAATTTGCACCTGCAAGTGCAGAATAAATTAGCATATAATAATGACAATTTAATTTTGTACAATAAAATCTTAATTTAATGCACTAGAGGATGTAAAAACAACGTATATAGAACCAAACTACTAAAATTATAAATGTATTTTTAGGTATATAAACAAAATACAGCTGGTATATACATGAGATTGTCAAAATGCACCTGGAAGTGCATAATAAATTAACATATAATAATGACAATTTTAATTTCTACAATAAAATCTTAATTTAATGCACTTGAGGATGTAAAAACATCGTATATAATCCCAAAACACTGCAATTGTAAATGGATTTTCTTCTATATAAACAAAAGACAGCTGGTATTTAAATGAGATTGTCGAAATGCACCTGCAAGTGCATAATAAATTAGCATATAATAATGACAATTATAATTTCTACAATAAAATCTTAATTTAATGAAGTTGAGGATTTAAAAACAACGTATATAGTCCCAAAATACTGAAATTGTAAATGTATTTTTTTGTATATAAACAAAATAGAGCTGGTATTTAAATGAGATTGTCGAAATGCACCTGCAAGTGCATAATAAATTAGCATATAATAATGGCAATTTGAATTCCATAAACGAAATACTAATTTATTGCACTTGAGGATGTAAAAACAACGTATACAGTCCCAAAACACTGCAATTGTAAATGTATTTTCTTCTGTATAAACAAAATACAGCTGGTATTTAAATGAGATTGTCGAAATGCACCTGCAAGTGCAGAATAAATTATCTTATAATAATGGCAATTTGAATTCCCTAAATACAATCCTAATTTATTGCACTTGAGAAAGTAAAACCAATGTATAGTGTCTCACAATACTGAAATTGTAAATGGATTTTCTTGTTTATAAACAAAATACAGCTGGTATTGACATGAGATTGTCAATTTGCACCTGCAAGTGCAGAATAAATTAGCATATAATAATGACAATTTAATTTTGTACAATAAAATCTTAATTTAATGCACTAGAGGATGTAAAAACAACGTATTAAGAACCAAACTACTAAAATTATAAATGTATTTTTAGGTATATAAACAAAATACAGCTGGTATTTACATGAGCTTGTCAAAATGCACCTGGAAGTGCATAATAAATTAGCATATAATAATGACAATTTTAATTTCTACAATAAAATCTTAATTTAATGCACTTGAGGATGTAAAAACATCGTATATAATCCCAATACACTGCAATTGTAAATGTATTTTCTTCTATATAAACAAAATACAGCTAGTATTTAAATGAGATTGTTAAATTGCACCTGTGAGTGCATAATAAATTTGACTATAATAATGACAATTTGAATTTCTTCAATAAAATCTTAATATAGTGCACTTGGTGATGTAAAAACAACGTATATAGTCCCAAAATACTGCAATTGTAAATGGACTTTCTTGTATATAAACAAAATAGAGCTGGTATTTTTATGAGATTGTTAAAATCCACCTGTAAGTGCATAAGAAATTAGCATATAATAATGACAATTTTAATTTCTACAATAAAATCCTAATTTATTGCACTTGAGGATTTAAAAACAACGTATATAGTCCCAAAACACTGCAATTGTAAATGTATTTTCTTCTATATAAACAAAATAGAGCTGGTATTTAAATGAGATTGTCGAAATGCACCTGTGAGTGCATAATAAATTTGACTATAATAATGACAATTTGAATTTCTACAATAAAATCTTAATATAGTGCACTTGGTGATGTAAAAACAACGTATATAGTCCCAAAATACTGCAATTGTAAATGGATTTTCTTCTATATAAACAAAAGACAGCTGGTATTTAAATGAGATTGTCGAAATGCACCTGCAAGTGCATAATAAATTAGCATATAATAATGACAATTATAATTTCTACAATAAAATCTTAATTTAATGAACTTGAGGATTTAAAAACAACGTATATAGTCCGAAAATACTGAAATTGTAAATGAATTTTTTTGTATATAAACAAAATAGAGCTGGTATTTAAATGAGATTGTCGAAATGCACCTGCAAGTGCATAATAAATTAGCATATAATAATGGCAATTTGAATTCCATAAACGAAATACTAATTTATTGCACTTGAGGATGTAAAAACAACGTATATAGTCCCAAAACACTGCAATTGTAAATGTATTTTCTTCTATATAAACAAAATACAGCTGGTATTTAAATGAGATTGTCGAAATGCACCTGCAAGTGCAGAATAAATTAGCTTGTAATAATGGCAATTTGAATTCCCTAAATAAAATCCTAATTTATTGCACTTGAGAAAGTAAAACCAATGTATAGTGTCTCACAATACTGAAATTGTAAATGGATTTTCTTGTTTATAAACAAAATACAGCTGGTATTTACATGAGATTGTCAATTTGCACCTGCAAGTGCAGAATAAATTAGCATATAATAATGACAATTTAATTTTGTACAATAAAATCTTAATTTAATGCACTAGAGGATGTAAAAACAACGTATATAGAACCAAACTACTAAAATTATAAATGTATTTTTAGGTATATAAACAAAATACAGCTGGTATATTCATGAGATTGTCAAAATGCACCTGGAAGTGCATAATAAATTAGCATATAATAATGACAATTTTAATTTCTACAATAAAATCTTAATTTAATGCACTTGAGGATGTAAAAACATCGTATATAATCCCAAAACACTGCAATTGTAAATGGATTTTCTTCTATATAAACAAAAGACAGCTGGTATTTAAATGAGATTGTCGAAATGCACCTGCAAGTGCATAATAAATTAGCATATAATAATGACAATTATAATTTCTACAATAAAATCTTAATTTAATGAACTTGAGGATTTAAAAACAACGTATATAGTCCCAAAATACTGAAATTGTAAATGTATTTTTTTGTATATAAACAAAATACAGCTGGTATTTACATAAGGTTGTCAAAATGCACCTGCATGTGCAGAATAAATTATCTTATAATAATGGCAATTTGAATTCCCTAAATACAATCCTAATTTATTGCACTTGAGAAAGTAAAACCAATGTATAGTGTCTCACAATACTGAAATTGTAAATGGATTTTCTTGTTTATAAACAAAATACAGCTGGTATTTACATGAGATTGTCAATTTGCACCTGGAAGTGCATAATAAATTAGCATATAATAATGACAATTTTAATTTCTACAATAAAATCTTAATTTAATGCACTTGAGGATGTAAAAACATCGTATATAATCCCAAAACACTGCAATTGTAAATGGATTTTCTTGTTTATAAACAAAATACAGCTGGTATTTAAATGAGATTGTCGAAATGCACCTGCAAGTGCATAATAAATTAGCATATAATAATGGCAATTTGAATTCCATAAACGAAATACTAATTTATTGCACTTGAGGATGTAAAAACAACGTATATAGTCCCAAAACACTGCAATTGTAAATGTATTTTCTTCTGTATAAACAAAATACAGCTGGTATTTAAATGAGATTGTCGAAATGCACCTGCAAGTGCAGAATAAATTATCTTATAATAATGGCAATTTGAATTCCCTAAATAAAATCCTAATTTATTGCACTTGAGAAAGTAAAACCAATGTATAGTGTCTCACAATACTCAAATTGTAAATGGATTTTCTTGTTTATAAACAAAATACAGCTGGTATTTACATGAGATTGTCAATTTGCACCTGCAAGTGCAGAATAAATTAGCATATAATAATGAGAATTTAATTTTGTACAATAAAATCTTAATTTAATGCACTAGAGGATGTAAAAACAACGTATATAGAACCAAACTACTAAAATTATAAATGTATTTTTAGGTATATAAACAAAATACAGCTGGTATATACATGAGATTGTCAAAATGCACCTGGAAGTGCATAATAAATTAGCATATAATAATGACAATTTTAATTTCTACAATAAAATCTTAATTTAATGCACTTGAGGATGTAAAAACATCGTATATAATCCCAAAACACTGCAATTGTAAATGTATTTTCTTCTATATAAACAAAATACAGCTGGTATTTAAATGAGATTGTTAAATTGCACCTGTGAGTGCATAATATATTTGACTATAATAATGACAATTTGAATTTCTACAATAAAATCTTAATATAGTGCACTTGGTGATGTAAAAACAACGTATATAGTCCCAAAATACTGCAATTGTAAATGGATTTTCTTCTATATAAACAAAAGACAGCTGGTATTTAAATGAGATTGTCGAAATGCACCTGCAAGTGCATAATAAATTAGCATATAATAATGACAATTATAATTTCTACAATAAAATCTTAATTTAATGAACTTGAGGATTTAAAAACAACGTATATAGTCCGAAAATACTGAAATTGTAAATGAATTTTTTTGTATATAAACAAAATAGAGCTGGTATTTAAATGAGATTGTCGAAATGCACCTGCAAGTGCATAATAAATTAGCATATAATAATGGCAATTTGAATTCCATAAACGAAATACTAATTTATTGCACTTG
>JACCHV010002813.1:0-16280 GCA_018907245.1 Eupristina koningsbergeri | reverse complement strand
GCTGAGTGCCTCTATTGTGACACATTGGCACGCAACAAGACAAGTACTTCTTGTATATAAAAGACTCATTGCGAGTGCGGCAGGACTTGAGGAGGAAGCACCGACCCCGTATAAAATTTGTTTTTTCAACAATTCTTTCTATAATACAAATCAAGACATTTTATTTTTACTTTTAGTTTGACTCTGGTTTCAGAAATCGACTCTAAGAAAACAATACGAGGAATGACGTTCTCATCTTGCTACCGTCATCAGTAGATGCTATTTTGTAAAAGGTCGGAAGGAGGGGCGCGCGGGAGAACAAATCGCGTATTTGTGCTACCTAACAACTGTATGAATATGCTAGGAATTGAAGACGGGCAAAACTGGTGCTCATCGTGCACTCATTTAATCATCATCCCGTAACAGCTGGACAGATTCAACCCGAATCCGAGTGCAGTCTTCTTTCAAGCGGACAATGCGCTCTGACCACTACGACACAAGCACGCTCTAAGGATTCTTGCTTCATGGCAGGAGAAAAGCTTTTCTCTAAATGCATACAAATTTAGCGAGAAGTTTCGAACAGGGGGGGGGAAAGATGGTGAAATATTGGGTGGGCAGCAGAAACTGCTAGTGCTCAAACTTGCCTGCACGTGCTCGGTCGTCGTAGCAGCTTTGAATAGCCATGCGCGACAACTATCACCAATCCCATTTGGCTCCGTGTTTTTCTTCTGCGCTGTGGCCAGCAAATTTAAAACAATAGCAAGGCATTTAAAATGGAAGACATTCTCAGAACGATTCAAAAGCTGCGCGTCCTTCGAAAACTGATTGCCTCTGGTCGTGGTTTCCGACGCCAGTCGCGAGGCACGTTTGTGGTTGATAACCAGAGTGAAGGCCAAAGGCTCAATATGTTGCTTATCTGTTTGAGGAAGTCATTTAGAGAAGTCGAAAACACTACCCCTCTGTATTTCGAGCTCTGCCTAGGTAGGCATTCAAGCCGGGCTTTTCGCGGAAGGACGCAACTGTACAAAAGTCAGCTAGCCTGCATAAAATGCGCAGCTTCATGATTGTCTGTCTGGGGCGTGCAACTCTAGCCAAGCAGAACTCGGCAGTAGGCCAATTTGGGCCCACTCTTGCACAAATCGAGCTCTGTTTTGAGTGATTGTCATTCTTTTCCAGAAAAACGAGTCAGCAAAGAAAGCAAAACGCGTGTGCCGATTTGCTGACTGTTTTAATTCCAGGTCTAGAGAATTTTATCGCCGTGGTATTTGTTTGCTGTTCGAAATTAGAAGCGCGCGATTGCTGTAGATGAATGCAAAGCACTTGAGAGAAAGATTTTTTGTTTGTGGAAATTTGGTAAAAAAAAATTAATTTTTCATTTTTTCGCAAAATTTTTTTTAGCAGATTTTTTTCCAAGCTATTATATAAACAATAAATGCATTATGCTCGAAAATATAAATAAAAAAAATTCGACACTCAAAAACATGAAAGATTCATTCAGCGCTTTATTATGCCGAAGACAATAGTTGCATTCAGGACGGAAATTGTTTCAAACAAATTTTATCGACGGACGATCGCCGTCCGTCTTGCCTAGTCATAATCGCTGATGAACCACTCGCATTAGGAAATAAATTAGCACTGCGGACTGCTCTGGGTGCGCTTCGAGCTTAGTTTTTGAAAAGTACTTTGAGTTGGACGATGCAAATGAGCAATGTTCAAAAACGCTCAAAGCTCACCCAGCAGCAGCGATTTAAGGATCCGCTTAGCCGGCAGACCACCGACACGACAGCGGCACAAGTAATTTTGGCTTTCCCGAATGCTCTGTCAAGGAAGGCTTTCGCCTCGAGACACTGCCACAAACTTGGCTCAAAAATGCTTTTTTGAACGCAGCATGTTTGATTAAACGTAGTCGACAGCGTTCGCTCGGACCGTCAAACCGCGCAGTCCAACCCTCCCGATGTGCGCAATGAGTCCTAGGTAGGAGCATGGCCAATCTGAGCAATAAGCATGGGCTTGGTTCGGCGTTGATGCAGCCGGCTAGTAGAGCGAGCAGCGCGTCCTGGCATCGTTGCCCGCTTCCAGTTGATGTTGGCCAGCAGCACTAGCCAAGCAACCCCAACTACCTCTCGTCGGGTCAAAGTCGATTTAATAACGAGATTAACTTAATTTGAGGTGGTTTTGAATAACGAATCAAGACCGCCGAGTAGCGACGCGGAACGGACGTTTATCAGGAGATTGGGTTCTTTTGGTTAAACGTGGGGGGGTTTTCTGGCCAACAGTTTAACCTTAAAAGCCAAGCGAGTTTGCGGCTTGAAAGTGTTGTGACATTGGAAAGGTTTTGCGTTCTGTTGTTTACCGTTTTGGCCTGAAAACTTGTTTGCACAGGCTGAGATTCTTTAACATAGTCCTCCTGCCTAAGTATTTTTGTCAAAAACATCTTGTGCCCAATAAAAGTGTTCAGTGGTGAGATTTTCAAAACTGTTGAAGGGGGACTCTTACTTAGTACTCCGAGCAGAAGAAGTAGCACTGTTGTTGATCTGTAGGCACTTGGCTCTGTGAGCCCGGACTGAGCCTACCCGGATGCTGTTGTTTCCTCAGCCTATGCAAAGTTCCAACTAAAACAGTCACGATTTAGGCAAGTGTTGCTGCCGACCGGAATGCGGGAGCTAACGCTGACTCAGGTGATCGTCAATCTCGGCAGCGTGGGCGGGGAGGCGCAATGAACACGCGCAAAGGTAAGTGTCAAAATTGACCCGCCAATCCTACTGGTTCTCTTACAAACCGCAACACGTCTCAGCTAGCATTCTTCCTCCCCGCAACTTCAGGGCCATCATATCTAAACAAACGTGTCTGTACTGTTCTCTGTATTGTCGTCGATTATGCGTGCTAACAGCGTCTCTTTCCTTCGTTTCGGTGTTTCTTTTGAGTGTTGAATCGGTATAAGTTGATCGATCAAGGTCCGTGTAGACTGGCCTCGGCCCACGAGGCGTGTGTCTGATGGGCCCTTGTTAATTCGTCCGCGTGTGTCTCCGAAGCCTGGTGTGGATCGTCCAGAGACGCCGGGCGCTAGTAGCAGCTGCTTGTCCTCGGGCCGGACGCGTTCGTGCCTCTTGAAGTGTGCGATTTTCCGTTTGATTTGCTTCTCAAGAACCAAAAGTGGACCATGAGCTATGTCTAACCGCTTTGAGCCTCGAAAAGTTTGGGAGAAGCGTGCGCGCTTTGATTGCCGCAAAAACTTAACCGAAAAGCGATCTACGTTTAAGTTTTGTGAGGTTGAATAACCTGTAAAACCTGCTCAATTGCCTAACACTTGAACTCCTTTTGTCCTTGCTAAAACCAACTTCGACAGCAGTCGACGCGATCAATGCCCAAAGTCGTTTTGTGGGCTTGGCCCGTCACGCCAAGCCGCCAATCAACTTGCCTGACCATCGCAACAAGCAGGGCAGCGAGCATTCGTGGCAGAGCGTAAACCGCAACCGTGTCTTAAATCAACATCAATATCGCACCCAATCGCAGTCTCCGCATGAGAAATCTGGTAAGATTATAACCGCCAACATTCGCACTATTTAGTAAACAATAGCTAAGCATAACCACCAGCAGATAACGCACTCGTAGCGTGTGTCCACTTTGTCCACTTTTGGTTCTACTTTCGGTTCTTTTCAGTTGAATTTTCTTCTTTTTTTTAATTTGTGACATCGCACACTGGCCTCATCTTAAAAGCTCAACCTCTAACGCTTTCAGTCGTGTGGGCTGGCGATCATGAGCGCCTGCTCTATGATCGCCTCCAGCACAACTACAACGTGCTGGCAAGACCAGTTAAAAACGAGTCGGAGGCTGTCGTCGTCCACCTGGCAGGACCTCCAGCAGATTTTAGGACTTCCGTAGGCGCTTGGCCACTCGCTTTAGCTGCTTTTTAGGACGAGAAAGGCCCCGGGACCTCTCCACCCCTACGTCTGGCTCAACATCTTAAGTCACTTCTTAACCGGCTTTTTACCTCGCACCCTCATCAGGGAAACTGGCACGAGTCCTACCTGACCCGGGACCCCACCGAGGTACGGCAACCTCAAGGACGGGTGCCGCCTGCCCCTCAAGTGAGTTCTTGGCTCGGAGTTGCCCACCTAGCTCTAGCAAACACCTCTGGAAGCCCGACGTGCTGCTCTACAACTCGGTCGACCAGCGCTTCGACTCGATGTGGCCCGTGAACGCGATCGTGACCTACACCGGGAACGTCACCTGGATTCCGCCTGCAATCGTCAAGTCCACGTGTCGCATAGATGTCACCTCGTTTCCCTTCGACGACCAGCACTGTTCGATGAAGTTCGGGTACGTTTTGTGGGCTAGTCTCTGAAAACCGAACCAAACACTGCAGGTCGTGGACATACAGTGGATACTTCACCGACTTGTACAACGCCTCCGTCTCACTAGATCCTTGTAAGTTGCATTTCAGATACAGCTCATCTCGGTTTCAGATACGCCCAACGGCGAGTGGTCCCTGTTGAGTGAGTGATTATTAATCGAGTCTCAAGCTTTGGTCTAGGTGCTACTTCACATCGAAACACCATCTACTACGAGTGCTGTCCGGAGCCATACAACGATGTCACCTTTAAAATATCCATCCGACGGCGGACCCTGTACTACGGTAGTTCTGACACGAATTGCGACTATATCGCGAGTTCAGGCATAAACCTGGTGGTGCCCAGCATTTTGATCTCGTCGTTGGCACTTCTGGGCTTTGCGCTGCCGCCGGATTCGGGCGAGAAGCTCAACCTCTGCGTGACCATCTTCATGTCCCTTTGTGTATTCATGTAATGACTGTGACGTTTTGTGACCTAAAAGTCGGCTCTCCTACATCCGACCCGACTTGAAACTGTCGTTTTGAGTGCAGGCTCGGATTGAAGAAGCCGGCTTTTACGTCACAAAATAGCCTAGCCATTTCTTAGGTTAATGGTTGCCGAGACGATGTGAGTTTTCAAAATGCATCTGATCCAAGTTCAAACCGCTTTCTAGGCCTCAGACGAGTGACACACTGCCGCTGATCGAGGTCTACTTCACGTGCGTAATGTTCGAAGTGGGTGCGAGTGTAATCTGCACGGTAATAGTGCTCAACTTTCATCATCGAAACGCGGAGGCGTACTTTCCCATGCCCAAACTGGTAAGCTTCCGAAATTAGTCGATGAGAAGAGTAACCAAACTCAGATACGGATTGTTCTCCTCGACTGGCTCGCATGGATTCTCTGCATGAAGCGACCATCTCGAGTGCGAGTTGGCGACGAAGAGACGCAGAAATGGGCGTCAATCAAACGCAATGGCTCGATTCGAATGGGCCGCATTCTGGTGCCAAGTGTCGATATCGACTCGCGACTATTGTCGAATCCGCGCACCTACTCCCAACTTCAAAACGGTTATGGAAAGTTTGATCGTAACGGGTACACATCCTGCTGTGAAATTGATGACGGCAATTTGCATATGAAAAGCTGTTCAAACAAGCGATGTAAGTGTTGTTAATAATTTAAAGAAGACAAATTTCAGTGGTTGTACGACGGAAGCGCGACTCATTAAAACAACGTCGAAGTGCAGGCTACGAAGACGGGGAAAGGTATTTCCAATTTAATTACACCTCTTCTCCGCTGAACGATGTAAACACTCCGCTGTTGGCTAGTCAGGTCGGCCAACTTTCAATTGAATCCTAAAACTGTTGAGTTTTCAGTACTCTTCACCACAACATAAACGTTGTAACGAAAACGGCGTCATTGAGTGTATCAATCAGTCGCCTAAACAATCCAAGCGTTCGTCCACACCATCTCATCGAAATTGTGCCTTTAGTTCCGAGCAATTCGAGCTCTTGCTTACGCATCTGCGCATTCTCTCAGGCAAAGTGCAAAAAGAGGCAAGTCGTTCCCGGTAACAAAATAGTTAAACTTAAAATTTAGGAATATTTAAATGAAATTCACGAAGATTGGATGTTTGCGGCTATGATAGTCGATCGAATTTGCCTGATTACGTTCTCGTTGTTTTTGTTCTTGTGTACAGCATTTGTTGTTTATCGCGCTCCACATCTGATTGCGTAAAATTGCCCAATCAGTGTGCATTCCTGAAGTATAAATAAATAACGGCTAGATTGTTGATTTGATTTAAAGCATGGAAATCTGCTTTTTCCTGAAAGCTTAAAAAATTTTAACCAATTAATTATTTGCAATTGTCGTCAACCTTACCAAGCCTTCCTGTGCTTAAAAAGTCTCTTTATAATATCTGCATCTGCTGCTCAACCGAACGCAGCTCTTGAACCGGAGTGCAAGCTGCGGGGATGTCGCAGCTTGCGCCCTAGCTTTGTGATTTAGGTTGGAATGTCATACTCATGAAGCTTCTTAGTGTTACACTAATATCTACATCTTAAATTATAAATTGAGCTATACAAGCAGTAGAGGTGCGGATTCAAGTAAACCAAACTTGTTTCGGCCGTGAGTTTGACTTTCTATGGCACGAAAATAACCCATTGTAGGAGTGGTTTGGAAGCGTGCTCAGTTAAGTAGCAGTAGCCGGTCTTGGCAGTCTTCCGGTTGTCCCTCCTCGAGCTTGAGTCTCCGATGCAGGAGTAAAATAAGTAAAGCGCCCTTAAAGCAGCAACATTTTAATTATTTTTGCTTCAGAAAGTAGTTTGAAGAGGAGAAATCCAAAAGCTGCTACAAGTTTGAACTAATCTTACTAACAGGTATCATCTCGTACAGTCTTTAGGAAGGAGAACATGCTGCTCTCCACGGATGGACTTTGCGTTTAAGATGGCCATAGTCGAGCAACACTAGTTTGACTGTAAACATTCATGTGAGTTACGTGCGAGTTTAGCCAGTACAGCCTAAATGCTAACCTACTCTGGTGGAACACCTGTTTCTGAGGTTTTTAGTTAAAATCCACCGTCTAAATTGAGGTTAAAATTAAAGGTTGGCGACGTACAGCGCAATGTAAAAGCTCAATTTCGGATGCTTTTTCTGGACAACTGAAGCGAATTCGAGAATTACAACAGTATGCTTCTGTTTAAAGAACAGTAAAGCCTTTTTTAAGATGAGGACGTCAGTCATGTCTAGTGAGTTAACGTTGAAATCATGTAAAGACATATAACAATACTTTATTGTGTAATTAAAGTCATACCAGTACAAGTATAACTTATTTTGCACTTCCATTGTGTGCTGCTGTGGCTCAACAGTTAAGGCTGTCGGCTGGAGTTCGGGCCTTCGGGTGCGAGCTCGAGTCCGGCTTGTCGCTCTCTTTTTGCCGAGAAAAGCGACTTCGTTTTCGCAAAAACTATGCGAGAGAGCACGTGTCTCTATTTCTCTAACTGCTTCGCAATCCCATACAAAAACGCTTTTCAGAAATTCAAAGAAATCGGCAGCAGACGACGAAGCAGCTTTTAGAACATTCGTCTGCGTGGAGATTCGGAGAGAACGGCATTCGACGCAGACAGTCAAAGACCGAGAGAGTGCCGTTTAGTGCAGTGTTCGAAGAGGACAATCGTAAACGCTGGCAATGCTGACTGTCTGATCTTCGTTGAAGTTTGTGAATTGCGGAAGCATCTGGAAAGGACAGCAGTCGATGGTTACGATTGTGGACTGTGTCCATACCGGCTTATTTTTTTATTTTATTAATTTCTTTTTTTATTTATTTAGATTCTGATTCGAGCAGACGATGTGATGTAGGAGGAGGATAGAAGATCGGACGATTCGGTATGGTTATGTGCTTTAGGTTACCGGTTTGGCTACCTTGGTGAGATGCTGTCGTCGTCTTCTTGGTCTGGCGAGTGGTCGCTTTGATGTGGGTGGGCAGTTGAGTAGTCTGGTGTGCCGTCGTTGCTTGCGGATCTCGCTAGCTTGTGACGATGTCTTCTAGGCCGATCCTGCTTCTTATCCAATCGTTCGTGTGTCGATCTTGGAGTCGGACTGCTAGCATTCGTCGTTCCGTTGTTCTCTAATTGTCAGCTAGGCGTGTTAGCATTGTTTACGTCCGGACTGACGTTTCGCATACATACGTCGGTGTCACGCATGCATTGTAGTATCGTCTCTTGATCGAGAATGATATTCGCTCTCTTGGTGGTTAGTAGATTGTTGCTTTGCCAGACGCAGTCCACGCTGCACTGATGCTACTGCTGAGCTCTTAGTTGTGATACCGAAGCTTCTACACTGTCTGGTAGAGGTACCAGTAGTTGTATGGCCGCTCTAGGTCTTCACCACCGAGCGTTAAATCTTCAACTACGGTTCTGTTTTGTTTCGTCCGCGTTTATCTTTAGGTCCATTCTCTTGCATTCGTTGACGAGTGAACCAAGTGTCTCTTGCAGGTTCTTAAATTTATTAGCGCACAGCACGATGTCGTACGCGTCGACGAGGTAGCGAAGCGGTTTGTCTGGGACGGTGTGCTATTCCTTCTGGACATTGCGTTGACTTTGTCTACGATCTGCTTCGCGACTGCTGATGGAATGCTGTCAGAACCTGGTGTCTTGTTGTCTTTGGTGCTCGCGCATGCATCTGGTAGTTCGTCTGTTGTGGTCAGCCTCTCTTCCATTCAAGGGTTGCTGGACATTCGACCAGCCTTTTGCCGGTTTGTACAAGTCGTAATGTTCGCTGACGGTCTGCAATGGCTGCGCTTGCGTCTGACAGATGATTCCGGCTTTTCTCGCAGTTACAAGAGCTCTTTCTTGAAGCACACAAGCTTCAACTTTTGGGCCTGAGTCGAGCGGATTCGATTGCTTGTTGCATGACTGTCAGATAGTGTTGCCGGGTGTCTTCTTCGAGTGATCAGCATGCAGCCAGTTGTGGACTTTATCTGGTCAAAAGCAGCGCTGCTTTTCTTATGTAATTTAGCCCACACTTGCATCGAAGTCGTTTATCATCTGTTTGTGTGGGCAGCTGCTTGCTAGAGGTTGTGTAAAGTCGTCTAGAAACGCATGATATTGCTGTTGGCTGTGACCAGTGCGTGAAGTGTACTCTTGTGTAAGTTGCAGCGCATGTCCTGCATTGAGTTTGAGCGTCATCTGGACGATTCTGTTGAAGATATGCCGCACTTCTTGAATCGTTTCGTTCAGTGCATGTTTTACGTAAATAACGGCTGCAGCAGATGCATGAGAGACGTCTTCTTCGTTGGGATGACGTAGAGTGAGTGCCCAGAGGCAAGCCTGGTGTGTTGGAGTCGCGTGCGTCGAGTTCCGGCTATTCTAAGACGATTGAACATGACCTTGGCAATGCTTCCTTTAAAGTCAGCTTGTCTGGAGGTATGTACGCATGGATATTGTGTCGAGCGTCATTACTTGAAGCATTTGATGATGCTCTTTATTTTGGTTACAGATCCAGAACACTGTTTGCAGCGACGCCTGTGATCAGGAATGTAAAGGTGCGTGTCAAGGAGTTTCAGTGTGTTAAGTCATGCAAAGTGGAAGTATAACTTATTTTGCCACTAACATATGTGCTCTCATGGCTCAACAGTTAAGCTGTTGGCTTGGGCTGGGACTCTCGAGGTCCTAGGCTCGACTCCGGTCGGGTGGCCCAAGCGGGTCCTTTTTGCGATTTTTTTGCAAAATTTAGCGGCGATTCTCGCAAATTTAAAAATGCAAGACGAGATTCCTACAAGACGAGTTCCTGAGAGACTAGATTCTAAGTGTAAGGTCGAGCTCCCCTTGGTCGAGCTCCCCTTGGTCGAGCTCCCCCCCTTTGTCGAAGCTCCCCTTGGTCGAGCTTCCCTGGTCGAGTCCCCTCTTGTCGCGCTCCCCTTGAGTCTGAGCTCCCCTTGTTCGAGCTTCCCCTTGTCGAGCTCCCCTTGGTCGAGCTCCCCTTGTTCGAGCTCCCCTTGTCGAGCTTCCCCTGGCGAGCTCCCCTGGTCGAGCTCCCTGGTCGAGCTCCCCCCTGGTCGAGCTCCCCCTGGTCGAGCTCCCCCGGTCTAGCTCCCCCGCTCCCCCCTGGCGCGCCCAAGCCGCTGTTCCGGCATTTCACGCTTATATAATCTGCACCTTGTGAGTTAGTTATGGGAAACAGCCTAGGCCAGAGAGTTAAAGCACCAGCGTGTTTAAATGTTCTTTTTACGCTGTGCTCTGTCCGAGCGCTGCGCAGATATCCGCTCTTTTTAGTCTCGAGCTGCCTGCATCAGCTGCCACGTGATGTCTCTGAATTCTGCGAAAAGCGTTATTATATGGGCTACAAGGCCGGTTAGAGAAATAGAGACACATGATCTCTCGCATGATTTAAGCGAAAATCAAGTGGCTTTTCTAGGCAAAAGAAGAAGCAGCCAGCGGGACTCGAACCCAGAGGCCCAAACCCCAGCCGATAGCCTTGACTGCTGAACCACAGCGGCACATATCGGGAGGGCAAAATAAGTTATACTTGTGCTTTGCGTGACTTAACACAGTGAAATTTCTTGACACACACCTTTACATTCCTGATTACAGACGTCGTTGCAAACGGCATGTTTGCATCTGTAACCAAAATGAACAGGCTCATCAAATGCTTCAAGTAGCGACGCTCAACGCAACATCCCTGCGTACATACCTCCAGACAAGCTGACTTTAAAGGAAGCATTGCCAAGGTCATGTTCAATCGTCTTAGAATAGCCGGAACTTGACGCACGCGACCGAGACACATCAGGCTTACCTCTAGGCACTCACTCTACGTCATCCCAACGAAGAAGACGCCTCTCATGCATCTGCTGCAGCCGTTATTTACGTAAAACATGCCCCAGACGAAATGGCCAAGAAGTGCGGCATATCTTCAACAGAATCGTCCAGATGACGCTCGAACTCAAAGCAGGACATGCGCTGCAACTCACGCAAGGGTACGCCCCACACACTGGCCACAGCCAACAGCAATATCATGCTTTCTGGACGACCTTACGCGATCATCAGAAAACGACAACCAGATGAAACCGTTCCTTGTGACAACTTCTGTTTAGCAACTGGAAACGGTCTAGGCGACGTCTCTATCAACTTCTGGCAGTCGTGCAAGTTATTCGTCCTGAACAATTTCTTCAAAAGAAGAAAGCAGAGAAGACGGACTTGGTAAGCATCGAGTGACCAAGCACTAGACAAGATCGACCACATCCTCGCAAAGAATCAGACGAGGACCAAGGACCGTCAGTGTTATGCAACAAAACAACGCTGGCAGCGACACCATTGAACCAAGCCGCGAGAACTGCCTGCAACCTTTGACCGCAAGAAACTACAAGTGTGCATGGCGTGGCAGCACGTAACACTCAAGCGATGAACAGACCCATGGAAGCAACGGCAATCAAAACACTAAGAACCAAGGCATCACCGAGCCAACAAAAGAGCTGATGAAACTTCAACAGGAACTACGATTTGGACTAGGCAGCGCTGCTTTTAACCGGATAAAGTGCAGAGCCAGCTGCAGAGCACCAACTGAAGCAACGGCGACTACCCAATCCTCGACAAGTCGCTTTGCTACCTTGCCGACGCCTACGACATCATGCTGCATCCCAACAACCTCAAGTCTCTGCAAGAGATGCTCTGCTCCCTCGTCCATGAATGCAGGAAATCGGTCTGCAGGTAAACACCAACAAAACCAAGTGCATGACAAACAGTAGGTGGACGTAGAGCGACCATACAACTACTCCTATCTCGGCCAAACGATGCAGTAGCCTCGGCATCACAACTATCAACTTGGCAGCAGTATCAGTGCAGCGTGAGCTGCGGTCGGCAAAGCGACAGCTATACTGACCAACAAGCGAGTACCAATGCCGATCAACACGCGCTTCTACAATGCGTGTGAAACCTGCGCTCTGACGAAGACGTTGCCAACACGCCTAGCTTGCAATCAAAGAGTAGCGAAACGACGAATCCTAGCAGTTAGACGTAGAGATCCACACGTGAACGACGGCACACCAGACTACTAAGCTGCACACCCACATCAAAGCGACCACTCGCCAGACCAAGAAGACGACGACAGCATCTCACCAAGGTAGCCAAACCGGTAACCTAAAGCACATAACCATACCGAATCGTCCGATCTTCTATCCTCCTCCTTCATCACACCGTCTGCTCGAATCAGAATCTAAATTAATAAAAAAAGAAATTAATAAAATAAAAAAATAAGCCGGTATGGACACAGTCCACAATCGTAACCATCGACTGCCGTGCCTCATTCGAGTCAGTCTCCAAAGTGCTGTCCTCTCCGAACGCCGCGCTAAACGGCGCTCTCTCGGTCTTTGACTGTCTGCGTCGAATGCCGTTCTCTCCGAATCTCCACGCAGACGAATGTTCTAAAAGCTGCTTCGTCGTCTGCTGCCGATTTCTTTGAATTTCTGAAAAGCGTTTTTGTATGGGATTGCGAAGCAGTTAGAGAAATAGAGACACGTGCTCTCTCGCATAGTTTTTGCGAAAACGAAGTCGCTTTTCTCGGCAAAAAGAGAGCGACAAGCCGGACTCGAGCTCGCACCCGAAGGCCCGAACTCCAGCCGACAGCCTTAACTGTTGAGCCACAGCAGCACACAGTGGAGAGGCAAAATAAGTTATACTTCCACCTTGCATGACTTGACGTAGTAAGGCTTACTGTTGTGTACCTTTACAATCCTGATTACAGACGTCGTTGCAAACGGCGTGCTTGCATCTGTAACCAAAATGAACAGGCTCATCAAATGCTTCAAGTAGCGACGCTCGACGCAACATCCCTGCCTACGTAGTCCAGACTAGCCGACCTTGAAGGAAACATTACGACGGTCACGTTCGATCGTCTTAGAATAGCCGGAACTCGACGCACGCGACTCCAACACACCAGGCTTGCCTCTGGACACTCACTCCACGTCATCCCAACGAAGAAGACGTCTCTCATGCATCTGCTGCAGCCGTTATTTACGTAAAACAAGCACCGGCCCAAATGATCCAACAAGTGCCCAGAACAGAAACTGCCACTCTTCCTAGTATTCATAGACTTCAGCAAAGCTTTCCACACAATTGAACATCAAGCCATCTGGAAAGCTCTGCAGACATGCTACATAGATGCATCGCAACGATGCAGCACAACTCTACGCACCTGGCACAGCATTAATTACAACGATCTAGAGAAGAGTGCGACAAGGAAAGTCGTTGTCTCCTCTATTGTTCGGGCTGCTACTCCAAAGAGCGCTGCAAACAATTAACTAGGACGACGATAGCCACCCGATCCTGAACAAGTTGCTTCGCTTCCTTGCCTAGGCGAAGGACATCGTGCTCTGCGCCAATAAGTCCGAGAACCTGCAAGAGACCTTCCGTTCACTCGTCAACGAATGCAAGAGAATGAACCTGAAGGTAAACGCGGACAAAACAAAACGGATGCCAAACAGGATCGTGTTCAAGACGTATACCAGTCATACAACTACTGCTAGCTCGGCTAGACGATGCAGATGCTCCGGAACCACAACCACGACCTCGGCTGAAGGGTCAATGCAGCGTAGACCACGTTCAGCAAAGCAAGAAGTGTACTGATCAACAAGCGAGCACTAATGCCCACCAAGACACGATACTACAATGCATGCGTAACACCGACGTATGTGTGCGAAACGTCAGTCCGGACGTAAACAATGCTAACACGCCTAGCTGACAATTAGAGAACAACGGAACGACGAATGCTAGCAGTCCGACTCCAAGATCGACACACGAACGATTGGATAAGAAGCAGGATCGGCCTAGAAGACATCGTCACAAGCTAGCGAGATCCGCAAGCAACGACGGCACACCAGACTACTCAACTGCCCACCCACATCAAAGCGACCACTCGCCAGACCAAGAAGACGACGACAGCATCTCACCAAGGTAGCCAAACCGGTAACCTAAAGCACATAACCATACCGAATCGTCCGATCTTCTATCCTCCTCCTACATCACATCGTCTGCTCGAATCAGAATCTAAATTAATAAAAAAAGAAATTAATAAAATAAAAAAATAAGCCGGTATGGACACAGTCCGCAATCGTTCCCATCAACTGCTGTCCTTTCCAGATGCTTCCGCAATTCACAAACTTCAACGAAGATCAGACAGTCAGCATTGCCAGCGTTTACGATTGTCCTCTTCGAACACTGCACTAAACGGCACTCTCTCGGTCTTTGACTGTCTGCGTCGAATGCCGTTCTCTCCGAATCTCCACGCAGACGAATGTTCTAAAAGCTGCTTCGTCGTCTGCTGCCGATTTCTTTGAATTTCTGAAAAGCGTTTTTGTATGGGATTGCGAAGCAGTTAGAGAAATAGAGACACGTGCTCTCTCGCATAGTTTTTGCGAAAACGAAGTCGCTTTTCTCGGCAAAAAGAGAGCGACAAGCCGGACTCGAGCTCGCACCCGAAGGCCCGAACTCCAGCCGACAGCCTTAACTGTTGAGCCACAGCAGCACACAATGGAAGTGCAAAATAAGTTATACTTGTACTCTGCATGACTTTAATTAATACGGTAAAGTATCTTGTTATGTGTCTTTACAATCGTAAGTCCTTACAACGAAGCTTCCAAGACTGTAAAAAGTACTTCTCCTTGTCTTGAAGAGGCAGGGTGAGCTGCTGTTTATGTCGACTTGTACCTGAATATTTAAATTATCTCACAAATCTTTTTAATCATAACAAACGTCCGGCAGGTATTGCTTAGCAAGTAAGTGCGACATAGACCAAGAATTGTTGTTAAAATACGCTAAGTAGACTCAAAATCTATCTTGTACACGGTGGACTGACTCCCCCAGAATAGGCAGCTTTCAGAACCAACTTCTCCACGTCTGATCATATTCTGACCGTCAAGCTGTCAATCGAAACGTGCCGACAATCCAACTAGCCGCTCTTCATGGCATCGGTTCACTTGCGAAAAGCTTTCAACACCATAGAGTTGGCAGCAATTCGACAGGCTTGGGAGGACAGTCAGCATCGACGCTCACACTATCGGCAGGATTCAGCAACTTTACGCTGCTGCAACAGCTGCAATAAATGTCGCTAACAAACAGGTAGCTTTGAATATTCAGAGGGAGAAGTACAGCGAGGTAGCTGGTATTAACCACAGTATGGAATAAAGTCAGAAACTGCTAAACTAGATTTATACAGAAAATCCACCGCTGAGCCGAGCTAGAAAACGGCAGGACGAATTGGTAAAAGCAGGAGCAGCGAGCCAGCAGGTTAGGGCACGATATAATAGCCACTGAATGAGAACTGTTCCAAACCCTAGCTTGAATCATACAGTGCGTGACATGAATATGCGCGCATGTCCTGATTTGGCAAGTTGGCTATGAAGTTTGCCTCTAGAAGATAGGATAGTTTTTGAATTGACATCATCGCCGATTGCATGCCCAACTTGAAAATTAGGGCTGCTTGTATATTCAGGCACAGTAGTGTATGTGTGAGCAAGCAAGTTGGTGTGACCAAAGTGTGCCTCAAGTGTCAAGCATTGTGCTACCTGGACAAGCCAGCCATCGCAGCCGAGAACAGGCTTGCTGTTGTGACAGCATGTGTAAAACGTTAAGCAAGAAAGTGGTTTAGGAAGAAACCGAATCGATCCAATCAAAAGTATGACCTCCATCTGGATAAATTAAGCCACAGCTATAAGTTTGTGGACGTGTAAAATGTAGTGAGAGATTGCAGCAATCTAACTGCCTGTGTCTTTTTGAAACCCAGTTGAAGCGCTTAGAGCGAAAAAGCATAAGAGCTCAGAAAAAGCTTGTTAAATCACCAAAAGTTAAGTCTCTTGACGTCGTGTTTGGGGTTCACGACTAACCAACGTCCCCCAGGTAGCTCAGGGTAAGAGTCGGCGGTTTTTGAGGACACGTGGGCAGGAGTTGAGGGTGGGTCACCCAATGATTCGAAGATTGACCTACGAAGTCTATACGCTTGCTTGACTGGGCGGGAGAGTGGTGGAGTGGGCCCAAAGTAGTAGCTTCCCGTAAACCGGCTCCGGCCGGGGCGCACGACGCTCGTGCTGTCCGTATAGTCGGGAGGTCTCAGGGCCGCCAATGAGAAACCGAAGCCGTCTCTTGAGGCGGAAAAAAATGCGGCAGTAGCAGCAGGGAGTCCACCCCTTTTAGGCGGGTCGGAAACAGTTCGGCTGAACCGTAATCTTTTGCATGAGCAGGAATCCCGGCTCTCCTATTCGTCTGGCCTTGGGTCAGCTGTCGCTTCGCGCAGCTTACTCTTGGCCTGAAACCAGTCTTGGCTTGCAAGACTGGCTGCTGTGGCCGGAGTTGACGTTCTTGTCTTCTTCGCTCTTCAGGATGATCTTTCAAAATGTTCAACTCGACGAAGTCAGTTAACATCATTGCCAACTTTATGCCCAAGTTGAGAAATCAGCGGGTGGACGCATATTTATGTCACGCACTGTAA
>JACCHV010002812.1:0-18935 GCA_018907245.1 Eupristina koningsbergeri | reverse complement strand
AACTTCAGGTAATTTTGTCTGACACTCGTGTGTGTGATTTTCGCAGTAATTTAAGTTGTTGTTCTTGTAGACCACGGAAGTCGTTTAATAAAGTGTCTAAATTCATCTCGTGCGCGTTGTTATCCATCCTAGAGCGAAAAGCAGTTTTTGTGTGAAACAAATAGAACTTGGGCGTCTACGACTAATCCAAGCAATTAAAATTGCTCAGAATAAAGCAATCGCTGTAGAGATGGTGCTGAGTGGCAGACACGCAGTACAATCGGACACTATGCAACTATTATTTAAGCAATTTAAAAACTCTTTTAATTGCTTGAGTTCAAGCCTTTGCTCGCCAAAATTTACTTTTAAAAAAGGCTGAACTCAAAAGTTTAAGGAACAAATTTTAAGCCTTCAAGATAAAGCTGTTTAGCAACGGCTCTCATTTTTCAAAATTTCTTCTGGCTTAGAAACGCCCGGAAGAATTGTACTGGTTGACAATCTTTTCAGACAAGCAAGAAGCAATAAGAACTCAAGAGATGTAAAAATTTGATATTTTATTAACTGCCTGGAAAGGTTTGAAACAGAGAGACAGGCTTAGTGCGGTTAAAGCTAATTTTTTGTGCTCTTATTTGAAGGTTTGATCCTAAGGTCACCGAACTCGGCTATCTTTATTGATGAGCATCACCTGGTGGTTTGCAAGTGGGCACACTGCTTTCGTGGACTGATTGCATTCAAACTAGCTGTCATTACGCGTCAGCCCGGGTTTCGCTGTCCACTCATTTAGAGCAATTACAAGCAGCTTGATTTAAACCCTACTGTGCGATTCACTCGACCAAACAAACCCTTCAAGGTAATTGAAACACAAGGTTTAATATAAGAACTGATGTTGCTGTTAAAATCAAAATAAACATCTTTGTGGAATGAAACAGCTGGTTTCCTTGATTACATTCAAGATTTGATTAAAGTACGCCCATTGCTAGTTAAAATTTAAATTCTGTAAATCAACTTACATTTTCGGTTCTTTGTTTCTGTTCTCATCACTTTGGTTCTCAAGCTCTCCGCTCTGGCCACTCAGCTGTGCCTCTTTCAAACTTGTTGATTCACCTTCGCCTTTTGACGCCGCCAATTGTCGTTGACGCTCCTCCAGAAGCGAGTCTATTAAAAAGCACTTGCGCGATTTGCTTGTAGAGCCCATTTTCAAGGGTAACACTAGTTGATTATCCTCAACTGATAATCGCTGCCGACGGCTGGGTTGACTTTAGCGGATTGATGATTCAGAACTGGCTTGGCACTGCAAAGATTGAGAGGTTGTCGTACAGCTTGCAGTCTTTCGGAAGCCGCACTCGATCAGTTTGACACTTGAACTCGACCAAAACGTTTCAAGGTTGCTAAAGCAAATCGACTTTCAGTGTAACCGTGTTTCGACAACCGTCACGCGTGAGAATGTGTACGTTACGCTGCTGCACGCAATCGTAACATTGGAAAAGAATATGCCGCATTTTCCCCGCAAAATTGTCTTCTCCGAAATTTCCGTTTATAGATATTCTAACTTTTTAGATGTACTGCAATAAATTCTAGAGCTTACTAAGCAGCTGGCAAAAGAGCCTGTACACAGCAATAATCAACCAAACTTGTCCTTAAAAGCTATTACAAGACATCGACTTGTCTTAAAGAAGCGAGTGAAACTTCTGAGTAAGAGAAGAAGCACGAGTTGGACTCAAAAATGGAGCATGATCTGACAAGGGCCAACAAAAGCGTTCTAAAGAAATCGCACGTGACAAAGCGGGAATTTTAACGACACGTCGTAGGACCAATGCTGGTTCGCCGTACGCTTGTCATCTTTAATGAGTTTTGTTCTAAGTTGTAGAGTGTAACGGAAAAGGCTTATCCCTTCTGGAGTCGCTGTTGTCGACGGTATTGACAGCCTTGAAAGTGAGCGCGTGATAAGCCGTTCAATTGTGTGCTAGGTAAGTGCGTCGTTGAAGTGAAGCTTTTTCATATGTGCGCCTAGGAAAAGAAGGTGAGTGCTATGTCTGAAAAATTGGAGCGAGGGTTTACCGAGGTTAAAATGCCACGTTGAAGCCAACTTCAATGTTCAAAAATGATTTGAGTCTCGCTGATTATTTGTGAATTAAATTTTACACTAAGGTTGTAATATCAGTCGTTCCTGCTGCTACTGTGCTCACCATTAAAATTGCTCAGAAGATCTAAAAGCGTAAAGCCAGCACAGATTTACATACTTGAGGACAACTTAGACTTCGTGGAGAAGGCAAGCAAAGCAGCTTCACTAAGTTCTGGCTGTTTTACAAATCAATGCTGCTCGGATGAATCTGAGAAGCAAGTCGAGCGTAGAAATCCTTGAAACAATTATGTTACACGAAAATCTAGCTAAGAGACAGGCTTGCTTAGGATTACGGCCTGGTTAGTGTTCAGTTTCAAGCTCCATCTCAGTTTGCGAGTAATTTTTATGAAAACTGAGAATTATTTTCTGGTAAATTTACGTCTAATGTTCTGTTTCAGTTCCGCCACAATCTTGCTCAGTCGTTTAAAACTTTGCACGCGTCTTTTAAGGTGCTTGCATCAAAGACAGGATGAGCGGAAGCTTAGTTTCCGCTTATAAGATTGATATTTCCGGCCAGGTATAATTTCTTGTGTTAAATTTAACACTGATTACGAGTTCTTTCCGAATGCAAAACTGCTAATTGCTTTGGTTGGCAGAATGCATTTGAACGACAAGTAAGAAAAACTGGCGCGATTGAGTGCAAAGATGTTTGGCCTAACCAGAAATAATGGCTTTGATTAAAACCCCCAAACTTAAAACAATGCAGTCAAAATTTCGCAATTTGAATTGCTGCTCTTGATGAGATTCAACAAGAAGCCCGAAGACCAGTGCAGAGCATTCAAACGACCTCTAGCACAGTGTCTGGCAGTACTACACAAGAAGAGGACATCTCAGTGTTCGTACAATGTCTCTTAAATTTCAAGTTACAAAGACTCCAACTCGCATTGTAACGAAGCGAATCTCGTGCAAACAACACTGGAGAAGTCATTGATCATTGCAGATTGAAATTTACGGATTGTCGGCATCTAAGGCAATTGTAAAGTTTCTCCAAAACTACCGCGTATTATCTTGTTTTGCTTAAGCAACACACTCAAACTAGAGTTGTTGCGCCGAAACCATTTTACACTATACTCAATCTCATCCGTACTCAAAAACATCAACAATATGGGTCGTCTTGCGAATCAAACGTCAAACTTTTGCGCTGAAATAGAGCTGCTTGCATGGCGAATATCATGGATTTGGAAACGCAACTGGGCACAGAATAAAGGTTCTTTTCATGGGATTAAGCAATGTCGGTGGTAGTTAGGATGTAGTTGACGACGAAGACAATTTTACCGTCTCGGTCCGATAAGCTTAGAGCTTGAGAGATTTCCAATAGTGAAGCGGCAAGACAGAAGAGCCGCCAATTTGTGGGGCGTTGCAAGTGAGTGCTACTGTAACTTGCGGGCATATTCGAGCATATTTTGGCGTCGCGACTGTCGTCACAAATGTCTGAATAGCGAGATCGCCAGCATTTTTGCATCTTTCAAATTTTAAATGACAAACTTCTTAAATTGAAGCGCGTTTAAACGATAAAAAATTTCGGCATGGAAAAAAACTAAGCGAGTCAACTGCCGTGTTGAGAACGCCACTTGCATTTGGTCAGCTTTGCGGCGCGCCTAAAGAATGCAAACTTGACGTCCATCCTCCGTGTTTGAAGGAGCTTTGTAAGCTAGCTGAAAGCTTAGGCTTGCTAGAGCAGTGACAAAACTTGTAAGCAGTTTGAGCATATCCTTAGTAAACCTGCATATTAAGCCGACCATCTGCAAGAACCTCAACAACATTCCGTCTAAATTTAAACAGGCCTCTGCTTTTGTCGTAAAAGTATGCTAAGCAGGGGTTCTGCTTGAATGGAAAACAGAAAACTGGTGCGATTTGTTCACGAGTTGCTAACAAACTTTCTAAATAAAAAGTTACTCAACAAATTACTTCATCAAATTACCCGATTTGTAATCCACGTCCACAAATTGTCTAATCTGCTGGCTTAGATGCAGTGAATGCGTTTCAGTTGGAGAGGTTAAACGAAAATCCTTTTTATTGAAACCACACATTTTGGATTTGAGATTCTCGCCATCGTCTTTGTCGCGATTCCGCACACATCCAACCATGAATCATACACTTTTGTTTGCGGGACCTTTTCAAGTATGGAAAGGAAGATTAAGAGGCAAAATTAAGCTCTGCCACGACAATAGCGGCTTTGCACATTATCAGCAGTAATGGCTGCTACTCTCAGCGAAAAGCAACATCTCAAAGGCTTAAACGTTCCTATTAAGAGCGGCGTTTTCTACACACACGGACTATTCGCACTTAAGATGGCTTTATCAACAACGGCATAACTTACATGTAAATTTGTTGACGTTTTCTTAATACTAGAACAGCTTGGAGCAGGTTTAGGTGATAAAGCGGAAGACAGGAGTTCTAGGGCAGCATTATTACGACCAGAATATCATAAAACTGATAACGTTCACTGCCTTAATAATCGCGCTTACCCTAACACCAATGTTCTTTTCTAAACAGTGAACAAGTTTTTCAAACAGTTCGTATAACACCTGTAAACCAAATCTAGATGATGAGTTGGAGCTTTGTCAAGGACTTCTCACAATACTTCGCCAATTTTGAAACACTATTCGATGTTTTGATGATGAAACAGTCGAACGTACGTAAACGGTGAGTCCGAAGAAGCACTAATTCGAGTCTTTTTAAAGTATCGTACTGGATTGAATAAACATTTCTCAAGCGACAAATTTGTTTTCGTTGCTTCCTTTGATTGCTCGCCATCTAGAGTTAGGCAGTTGCTCTGATCTACCGTGACCGGATCGCTTTTTCGTCTCTCAAACTTTGAATTTGAAACCAGAAACGAACGTTTCAGCAACAGTCGACGACACAACTTTTGAATGGACAGTCGCCGCTATTGTAGAGCTGGTCGCTCGCGACGGGATCGACAGTCTTTTTAGGCATTGTTTAATTGTTGTTCCGTTAATGGTTACGTCTAGAGCTTTCTTTTTGGTGTTCTTGGTCTGTTCGTATCGCACTCAGTCCAATCGTGCTAGTCAAGTTGCGACAGAAAATCTTCTGTGCCGCCACGATTGTCTACTCTGGCTTATAAAGTTGATTTAAAACATTTGGTACACCTGGGAACTTGAATGCTCCCGCAATCTGCCCCAAATCATACTATACGTCTCCAAACTGCTTTTTCAAGCGAGTTATTGTGCAGTCCGTATTGCTGGAAAAGGACATAGAGAGATTAATAGGCAAATAGAAGTGGGAATTGCAAAAAACTACATTTTGAGGAGCTTACGTCTTGTTGAAGTTAAAAAGGGTTATGACCGGTTTACTTGAAAGCAAAAGTGAAACCTACCAAATTTATTCGGCAGAGATATCGCAACTTGATTTAAGTTAGAAATGCATGCTTTGCCAGTTTAAACTTACCTCAATAGAAACGCATCTTCGAAGGTTAGTCTAAAACTGTCACCTTCTAGAAACTTTGTTAAAAATGCTTTTCATAGTCGAGCACGTTGTCAAACAGACACTTTAAGCGTAACTGTCGACTTTTTCGAGCTTCAGCCTGGACATTAATTTTACCAGTCTAAAACTTGTTTTTAAAGCGTTCGGCTTTGTATTCAGATTACGTTTTGTTCAAAAACCCTTGGAGTGCCGTTTTAAATTCTAATCTAGTTTTTTTCCGTTCTTTTTTGGCAACTCCACAGCGCAGTTTTTAGTCTGACAATCACCTGCACAAGTTGTTCTCCTACTCCCACCAGTCTTGAATTTTCAATTAGAAATAAACTGTTGCCGTTGTTGCATGAAATGCATCGCAAAGACATACCCAGAGAGCACAAAAATTAAGCCGCTTAATTTCGACTTATCAAATCCCTTTTTCTCTGTTTGGCCCTAATCTTTAAGGCAAAATTTTGCTTGTTCCTTAGAAAACAAGAAAACATAAACAAGGTGTGCCTGTCAAGGAGAGAAGAGATTGTACATCTTGTTGGCGTTAGCAATCCCGATGATAGAATGTTTTAAGGAAGACAACTCGACTTTACAAGTGTTTAAATTGAATTTAAGTTGCTTTGTTCGCAAGACTATTCGAGATCTTCGGTGTTAAAGCGTTTACATGCTTGATTAATTGAAGAAACGGGTGTGAGCAGAATTCGGTCCAATTGTTTGGAGGTTTTGCCTTTTCTGACATTCTAAAAGCACACCTTAAAAACTGAAGCAGCAAACGTAAATGAGCTATTCAATCAGGCAAACTACGAAGGTATTCTTTTGGAATCAAACGCGGAAACAGCAAATTTTAACTTCATTAAATCAAGTCGTCGCATTTTTTGAAAATGCATGCAATCCGGGAAAAACTTCAAACATAAACCCATAAGCTTAATACAAAAAACATGCTTATTAGGAAATCCCACAGTGCGCTTGTACACAACCCCGCGTCGACATACGTACTCCCTGGTTTTGAGAGTTGAGTATAAAGCTGATAATAGCTTTAGCTTGGAGCTGTCCTGTAACAAATACTTCAGGACGACATTCTAGTAAATTTCTTAACTTGAAGAGTTTGAAACCCGACACTGTTTTCAAGTCGATGCTAGCAACTAATTGTTCTTTACTCGTTGTTGCTTTTGAGTCAATGTCACACATCGAAACGTACGGGGGGTATCGTACTAGTGTGACAACGTCGAGAATCAACCCAAAAAAAACAGCCTTCAAACACTTTGGACTTTTTATCTGCCTGACCGGAATGTCGTCTTGAAGTGTTCTCTACAAGATGGGATAGTTTTCAGATCAGAGTTATTAGCAACTTCATACTCAGCCTGTAAATTGGAGGGAGTGTGCATGTTAATGTGGAGCTGCATTAATTATAGGTAAAGCCTTCAAATCACGACTTAAATCGCTCAATTGTCCCTTGACCGTCTAGACCCAAAAAAACATCTACGCTAACTACGAATTGCGTGCCATGTTCACCTGGAATGGTTCAGTACAAAATACTTGCAAAGTTTGGGACAAAGGACGAACAGATAAGTTGAATGAGCAGCGCAACAAATGAGGGTTTAGAGTTTCAAGCATGAGTGAAGTTGTGGTTATAAAATTAATTTAACTTCTTCAGCTCTTAATGCCGACCCACTCTTTGCTTCAAGAATTGAAGAGTGATCGTGTGACATTTTTGATTCCGCTTTTTAAAGTTGTCAAGAAATTGATTCCTGGTTGCCGACGTTGTTGCGAACGCAAAGGACGTGCTCAGATCAGTGGTCAAGCAGTCACGAAGAAGACTTATGCGATCAAACGCTCATCGTCGGCATCATCCGCACACGATCACTTAATTTATAGTCGCGGTTGGCCGACTTTGAGAAGAATATGTGAGAAACAAAATTCGGCATCTCTGAAGCTTCTGAAACGAGGAGAACGAAAAACGAATTCATCAAGTGCAATCTAGGCACTCGTTGTGCAGCAGCGGGGATGAAGACGAAAATTTGCTAATTGGCAAGAAGGTCGTCTACGTCAACTAAACGCTGGAAGAGTGGATTGAAGGAGTTCAGTACATCTTAAACCAAAGCATCTCACTGTTGTTCAAACTCAGAAGAAACCGAAGATTACAGATAACTCAGGTTTTTGTTTTGCACGCGAATATCGAAGAGTACGAAGCATTTTTGGAGGACCTTGGACAATTGCTTAGAGGAAACTAGACGCATCTTCTGATTGTTGGCCATTTAAATTTTATAGTCAAACAAAGACAAACCAGCGAAACTTACTGCGGCTGATTGAGGTTAAGCAAAAGAAACGGACAAGGTGAGTTTCTAGTCAGATTTTGTAAAACAACCAGAATAAACATCATGAATTACTCCTTTAAAACGAAACATAGACGTGAAACTGAAAAACTTTATCTCCTTTAGGGTTTACCGATTTTGATTGCATTCTGGCCAGAAACCGAAGATCCATGAAGAACGCTGGTGTAGTCTAAAGATGTAATGCAGGTAGAGATTATTGTCGTATTTGTGCGACTCTTGAACTCCCAGCCATCAAAAGGTTCAAGAGCCGCGTTGTCATGTGAACTGCCATTAATCATAACTGCCTTTAAGTCAGCATGTTACATCAAGAGATTTCTTTGAAATCAAAGTACAAAAAAATAATCAACGCAATCAAGAAGGTAAAACGAAAATTAAACTCAAGCAAGACAAAGCGGATTTGACACATCCCACGACCACACAAGGAATTCAATGACTATTCGACAAACTATGAGATTTGCAATCAGTAACGTCCTTTTCGACCTAGTGAATTGCGCTTTCTTTTTCTCATCGCTTCACAGATAACTATAAGAGGCTATTCAACATCAACATGTAAAAGTATTAGAGAGTGATCAGAATAAACCGGCTAAAACAGGATTGCAAGAAGCTCATATACACAAAGAAGCAAACGGTAGCGTTGCCGGACAAATCACCACGAAGCATTGCAAACCATAAGTGCATTTTGTTAAATCATACAAAGTGAACAAGAGTAAACTAGCGTCAAAGCTTCTACGGAACGCAGGCTAGCCAATAATTGCCGATGAGCTACGAAATACCTTTGTTCAGATCAAGTGAAGCAAGACACCCAGCATGGGTGCAATTCCATGTGAAGTCAAAGCATGCGTACTGATTGTAGCCGAACAACTTGCCACTTAGTCCAATAAGATGCTAAAGCAAAGCAGTTTCTTATCCCTTCAGTACACACCAACACAATTCGATTGGATAGCAAAAGTGATTCAACAGTGGTCAGTGACTACCGACCTATCCTGCTATACAAAAACATCTAAAACGTACTATCTCGCGCACTAACCAAGGCAATTAACAATAATGCGCAGGATTGACCACCTTCAAATTAAGTAAACTTGAGATTATCGCACTTGTCCACAGATCATATCCCAATTGCTAAATCTGCTCATCAACAAATGTCGAGAAGAGAGTCCACCGTTTTTTTAGCACATATACTGACTTCAAGGACGCGTCTAGCGCCATCGCGTCCGAAGCAATCATCAAGACTCTAGAGACTCTTGATGCAGACGCGGACACTATCATGGTAGTACAGCAACTATATGCCGTCGGAACAGCATTAGTGAACGTAGTAGGCAAACAAGCGAATTTCAAAGTGTAGAGAGGAGTACGGTAAAGAGAAGCGCTCTCTTCTTCGATATTCGTTTTCATCCTCCGGACAGCTTCATCAAAGTGTCAATTGAAACGATAACAAGTTTGAAATACAAAGCTTAAATTACTTGTCTACGTCGACAACAGTATGCTGTGCTTTGAAAATCAAAGCCATCTTCAAAAGATGTTTAGGTCATTTGCCCGCGAATATAAGGTAAAACTGGCTCTGAACACAAATAAGATGGACGGCAAGCTAGTCTGCAGTCCAAATACAGTGTTGGACCAGACAATAGCTCAAAAAAGAACAACTTCTGCTACCTTGAACAACTCGTACGAATGCCAAAAACCATAATCAGAAGTTCGGCAAAAGATCGCTATTATGTGGGCAGTGTTTGAGAAAGCCAAGTTCCTTCTCAAAAATCGTCAAATCTCGGTGCTGATCGAAAAGCGTTACTTCTAGCTGTACACACGCCCGCCCAACCTAGAACTTCGCCAAATTCATGAAGACATGGCTTGTGCGAGCCAATAAGCAATCGAAAGACGAACGCTCAAGATCGAACCTAGCCATCGCCACTCTACCACCTGGCTCCAACAGAAAATCTGCGTCGAAGACGTTGCTACATTCCACCGAAACCGCAAGCCAACGCAGGTCAGCCAGGCTACACAAGTAGCTCGCGACAACACCTAAGATTGGAGGTGCCTCAACTGAACACCGCCTAAAACCAACCTCTACACCAACCAAAAAGGTGATAGCACGACGGCTTTGGAAAAACAGCGAGCTTCGACTAGTTTACAGACGTGAGCAACGAACGTGAATAGAAGAAACTTTGTGAAATCTTCTATATTAGTTACGTGCAGTAGATACAAGGATAAATTTTAATTCAATTTAAAATTGATAATTTTGTGTGGTTATAACGGAAAGTTCAACAAGTAAATAATCATACTGCAGAGATCCCGTTCAAAAAGGTTAAATTTCTATTAACATACAATCGCATATTAGCATCAGCAAAAAACGGTACTACAATCTATGCGTTTGACCATTGCTACTGCATAACTGCGGTACACTCATTTCGACAAAAAAGCCAATTTTCACAGTCAGGAAACGACTAGACAATGGATGGCAAGAATCGAACTTTGGGGTCGCTGTTTTATTGAATAGATCCACAGAATCGGTCTTGGCGACGTGATTACGGACTGCCGAAGAAAAAATAGGCAAAGTAACAAGCATTGAATTCAAACAGAGATAAGACTAATAGTTACCTAGTTAAACGTCGTCGTCAAAATAACCTTTGAGTAATCAAGACGACGATGACACAAGCACCTACGCGTAATAAACAATCATGGACAAACAAAGACGCAAGAAACTAAACAAGCAATCTTAGCTTTTGAAATTTTACATTATTATTCACGATTCATCCAAAAAACAAAATGCAGCAGAGTTGGTAAAAAGTCTTTCTTACAACCTTCTAAAACTATTTTCCCGTGCTTAAGCTTGCTTTTAGCGTTGGTCTTTACAGATGAAACATTCGTAAAACTTGTTTCACTCGCTAGTAAACACTTTGTTTGTCAATCTGCATTCGCCGCTTTTTCTATTGTGTCGCTCTATCTCGTCTTTGGTTTTGTAAGAATGCATGCCGTTATAGGTGCCCATTTTACAAGATGGATATTCTGGCGTTATTGCTGCTGTCGTTTAAACATCTTAGTTGCGCACTTTTTTCCATGCATGGTGACGGGGTGGTATCGCTAGTCTGATTTTATCCTTTAATCATGTTGCCTTTGTTGTCAGCTACTTGTATGCTCAATATCCGTCGTTAAATCGCACGTTAGCATCTTGCTAAACGGCTTCCTACTTCTGTTGTAAATGTCCAAGTCTTGCAGCAATAATACAGTAAACACAATACAACGCACTCTTGAAATTACGAGTGCTTAATCTTCGGAATGTCTGCGTGTCTTAAATTTACCAAATTCTGCCAAAGAACGTCCAGATATAGTAAATCCTTTTACGGCTTTCGTTGTTGCGTGGATGTGTCGATATACTAACCAAAGTAGATGGGATAGGTTGCTTCTTTTACAATCATGCCGCTAGTTTTGCGACTGTGTGTCGGTGACGTTTAAAAAACTAAAATACCAAAACGCGGACTTGTTCTTCGACGTGACACAGACTTAGGTGGTTTAGTCCTCAATTTAGCAAGTAATTTAAATATGACACATTCCGTCCGCGATGGAGTGCGTCATTGAAAGTTTAAATCGCCGACTTCGCGTTTCGCCGTAAGAAATCAGAACGACCGCAAAGCAAAGAGCAACAAATACTGCACGACTCGCCGCAATTGCAAAAATTGAAGCTGCCAACCTCGTTTTGGCAGCAAATATTTGAAAGCATTCTTTCCAAAACGCACAATTTTTCTGAAAACATTTCTGAAATGAGCAGTTTTGCTAGTCCTGCGAGGTTACAACGCACCAAATTGAAAGGCTGATTGAGATTCGTTGTCTCCTGGCACTGTTGAGTAAATTATCGTTTCCCTATTCAGATTTAATTTACATTCTAGCTTGTTTGATTGGGAGTTGGACTAGAAGAAAAATAACGCAAAAATTTTTTAAAATCTTAGAAGTCGTTGTAAAAAGCCTGAAAAACATAAATGCCAAACGGAAATCAAAAGTTGCCAAGGACAACAAAAGAAAGCATAAACGCTTTTACTAGTTTGTTTGCTGTAAAAGCGAATGTTAATCCTAAAAAAGGAATGAAATTCCTAATTAACACCGGTTTCAAGTGCAACTTATAGGTTTGGTCTCACATATTTCGATTGCGCTCAAACTCGACTTCAGGTAATTCTTCCTTTTTCTTCAGTAGCGCGAGCTCCGCGTTCGACTATACTTAGTTTTAGTTTACTTTCGATATCTATCGGTTCAAGACACAAGGATCATGAAGCCTTTCTGTAGGTTCCGTTTTGGGCTTTCATTTGCCAACACGTATCCACCGTCCTCACAAAATCGCTGAGCTATCGTCCCATTGACTAACCTAGAGATTGCTTTTTGGTGATGTTTAGTTGAATAACTTCTCATTTCACATCTTGCTATGCTTCACCCATGTAGCTTTGCTAACATGCTTCTATTTGTGTTTGATTCAATGTTATCAAAACAAACAAAATTCAATAATCAACGCTCAAGCTTAGAGATTATTTTCTAAATTACCGTAAAATTTTTTACAATAGGTTTATAATTCAATTTTTTCTGTTTAAAGCATCTTTTCAATACACTAAATTGTCTTAATTTACACCTCTTCATCTTGCAAGCTGAGTATAAAGTTGATAATAAGTCTTATCAGAAACAACCTTATTTTGTAGAGAATGCTTTAGAACGATATTCTAGTCGAAGAAATAAAAAATTTTAAGTGTCTAAAATTTGTTTGAATTAATTTTTGGCCCTGACGCATAGGTATGAGTAGAGCATACGTTTTAACAATTAACATTTTTGTGGTGTAAACAAGTTTGCGAGGAATTAATTACAGGATGTTAGCACTGCCGTTGCGATAAATAAATAAAAATGTGACTTGGCATTGATTGGACATTATTGACAAGGATTTCAAGGATGAGACGTTGCCAGACATTGGTTCTTTGAGTTGTTTGAGCGTTTAAATTGCTTGTTCTTAAATGGATCATGCGCACAAGTTGTTTCTATACGTTCCTAACCGGATTCAGGTTAAGAGGGCAAGCAGACCAGTCTAAAAAAGCGATGTTGTTGCGTTCAATCAACGACAAGTTTTGTGACTTGTATGAATGAAGACATTGCTTTATTGGCAAATATTGATTATTGCAAAAGGACCACAAGTGTTGGTCTAAAACTAGAACATATCTGCACTATTTATTTTTGATCTAACGAACGCCAGAAACATCTTGTCTTCTGAACAAAATGCGGTCTACACCTTTGAAAAAAATAATCATTTAAATGACCTTTTTAGGTCTGCCATTACTAGACTCTATTATCAAAATATCAATGCACAAATAGAACCTGTCTTGCGCAACTTATGCAAATAGCTATTAAAACTATCTGAGCCGTCTAAATCAAGGTTTCTTCTCTTACTAAAATGACCTAAAATCAAAAGTTGAGCCTCTGAAAAACTGATTGCGATCTGTCGTGCCTCGACCTCGATTATGATCCTATTTCAAAAATTTCTTTGGTAAGGAATAGCTATAGTCATCAAAATTGACTACTGTCAATAATGAGTGACATTTTGCAGGTCAACAAATAGACATATTGTTCCCTAAAATCAGCTGCAACAGAACCAACTGTAATTGAACAAACGCTTGGCAGTTCCGCCGTGCACATTTATTGGATCGATTGCATGCAGTTAGTTCTTCTAAATCCCATTGTGAAGTTTTTTCAAACTGTTGTGACTAAAAAGTCACAATCAATTTACTTCATCTTTTTTTTTTGTAATATTTCGTGTTAATAGAACAATATATCATTAACTAACACCTTCTAACAATCAAGATTACACATAAAAAGGACCAATCACCTAGACATTGATTGGGTGTACAAAATGCAGGCCACAAAGGGATATTGAATAAGAGAGAGAATGGGATAAGACTACCAATCAACCAGCATTCGCTACACTCCTCACCACGAAAAAAAACTAACAAGCTAACAACTATTTACGAACTTCGAATTTTACCCTTACTCTAAAGAACCTGTAATTTTATTAGTTATACTAGTAAAATAAATTGTTGTGAGATCAATTGGACTCGACCACTCAATTCAACACTCTCAGTCACAACACAAACAGTGCTGTTAGCCGTTTAGCTAAGGACGCCTCTGCACACTACATTTAATTTGCAAAGAACAGCACATTCTTTTGTCGTTTATAAAATTGCATCGATTAAAGCAGTTCACTAGTAATTCTTTAAACTATTCTGCATTGTTCCAAATTAATAAAAATTAGAAACTTGGAGATATGGAATTTCTGAAAACCAATAGATTTGCTCTAAAAATTTTATCAGACTCAAATAGATTTCGATGTGATTTTTAAAAATTATGATTGATTCTGCCGCTAGTAAAAGAACCAAGTTTTTGACAGCAGTTGACAATATTGATTCTAAATTTAAGCGAGTACTTATTAATCCGTTGGCGTTATGTAGCATTTGACTATGTCTAGCGCAATTTTTTTTATTCTTCAACATGTGAATACAACTACTTTTTGAATTTATTATTATTATTTGTTTTTGCGTCTCTAGGCATAAACTTAAACAACAATTATATTTATGCATTTTGTTTTTTGGATGAATCGTGAATAATAATGTAAAATTTCAAAAGCTAAGATTGCTTGTTTAGTTTCTTGCGTCTTTGTTTGTCCATGATTGTTTATTACGCGTAGGTGCTTGTGTCATCGTCGTCTTGATTACTCAAAGGTTATTTTGACGACGACGTTTAACTAGGTAACTATTAGTCTTATCTCTGTTTGAATTCAATGCTTGTTACTTTGCCTATTTTTTCTTCGGCAGTCCGTAATCACGTCGCCAAGACCGATTCTGTGGATCTATTCAATAAAACAGCGACCCCAAAGTTCGATTCTTGCCATCCATTGTCTAGTCGTTTCCTGACTGTGAAAATTGGCTTTTTTGTCGAAATGAGTGTACCGCAGTTATGCAGTAGCAATGGTCAAACGCATAGATTGTAGTACCGTTTTTTGCTGATGCTAATATGCGATTGTATGTTAATAGAAATTTAACCTTTTTGAACGGGATCTCTGCAGTATGATTATTTACTTGTTGAACTTTCCGTTATAACCACACAAAATTATCAATTTTAAATTGAATTAAAATTTATCCTTGTATCTACTGCACGTAACTAATATAGAAGATTTCACAAAGTTTCTTCTATTCACGTTCGTTGCTCACGTCTGTAAACTAGTCGAAGCTCGCTGTTTTTCCAAAGCCGTCGTGCTATCACCTTTTTGGTTGGTGTAGAGGTTGGTTTTAGGCGGTGTTCAGTTGAGGCACCTCCAATCTTAGGTGTTGTCGCGAGCTACTTGTGTAGCCTGGCTGACCTGCGTTGGCTTGCAGCTTTGAGAAATTTATCCTGAGCAACTATATAAGCCGTTTTTGAATTCCACTAAACGATTTTCTGCTTTATAAGTCAACGATGCTGTCACTTAACCAAACATGGGCTGTTACGTAACCATAGTATAAAAATTTAAACTTAGATAAACGCATATCTTTTAGCTTTTAAAAAAAGCAAAAACTTTTCTAGCTATTTCAATTTCCAAGCTCAGAATTTGTGTTACGCTTTTTTTTCTCGTTAATTTTAAATAAATTTTTTTTTACATTTAATTTTTAGGATACATACAACCAACAAGAATGCTATTTTCAAATTGATGTGGAGCGGAACCGATTCAACTTAATCTTTCTTCATGGATTTTGAAGGTTGAATGCCAGTACTGGAGTTAGTGTGAAATCTACTATTTATTGAATCTACCAACGCGCTGATTCTTAAAGCATTTCTTATTTCTATTCCGGTGATACTTGCTGACTTTCATGATTGGCTGGCTGGTTGAGAAGGAATAAGTAGAACGCATGTTTGCTGCAATACAAGGTTAGTTCAAGTTTTCATTCAAATGTGAAATTTTATCAAATAATTTTGAATTTAAAAGAATCAATGATTAAATTTTAAGTTTAGATAGTTTTAAATGGTTCGAAGATTAGGATAAGAAAAGAATTGAAAATAATGACTGTGTCTGGATTAAGTTTATCTTTTAGATTAAAAGTGTTTTTCTTCAAAACCCATCGATCATTTTGAGCTGTTGTAAGCAAAGATTTAACTCAATTTTTACTGGTTAAATCGGCACCAACCTTAACAACCCTATTGACCATCTAATCTCTTATTAAAATTTTTATTTTTGATCCGATACAGCTTGCTTGTGATGTTACAAATAAACTTTTGTAACACCGAATGTACCTGTGTTGCCGATGGTAAAGATCGACTTTTTAAACTTAAATTATGTGTTTTAAAATATCGCCCACGTATTTAGTAGTTTTTCTTAATTAGAAGTTATTTTAAATTTTTTAAGGGTGCATTCCAGTCAATACTGTTGAGTCCGCAAAACACGCAGAAAAATAAGCTCACGTCGTGAAAGCTTGTATGAAAAGCCGTAGCGGCGCTAAGAATTGTTTTAGTCAGTTTTGGCTTGTGTGTGTTATCCCGATAAACATTGCTCCCTATATTTGGGCTACTGCTCGATTACAGGACTCAACAAATACGATAGCTAGATTATATCTAAATACGTCTTGCTTAGGCAATTTAATGCTTATTAAAATTGTTAATTGACTCTATTCAAACGCAAAGCAGTATTGCACGTAGTTTTGGCAGAAAAACTCGGAAAGCTTTTCAAGGGCATCCACTTCTTAATCTTCTAAAACTTTCTAGTTGGGATAGCTTGACCTTGAAGGCTGAGTTTAAAAAAACTCCATCTGATTTATAGATGGAAAAGACTTGCCGGTTCTTGTTTTGCAATTTAGACGTGCAGTTTTTGGCGGAAAATTTTTCTCTAAGACTTTTCTAAGAGAACTAAGGAGGGCAAAAATTGTCGAGGAAATTAATTTTTGAGCATTTGTAATGGTCTAAATTCAAAACTTATAAGACTTAAGGCCAATAAGACAAGCGATTTACAGAAAGTGTGAAATTAAAAGTGCACGGAATTTTGTTTCGCACTAAATACAAATATTTCTAAGCGCTACTTTTTCATTAAAAACCCCAAAAAAACTGACTTGCGTTTTGGTGCAGTTGCTAGCTTTTAGCGTTCTTTTTAAAATTGACATTTTAAAAAGCTCGTAGTTTTTCTAAGAATGACATTGGCTAGTGTCACCATTAAAAACTTCTGGCTCTGCATGCAAAGCACACGCTAGCAAAGATAAGCTTACAACGTAGTTTGTTTGCTGCTTATCACTTCACGTTTGTAAAAAATCCGTTATAATTCTGACAAATGGAGTTTTTGCTTACGTTTGTTGTCTAGTGCTTCGTATTATATTTTATCACACTGCGCGACATTAGTATGCGCCCACCCCTGATTTCGCAAGTTGGGCATGAAGTGAGGTATAATGTTAATTCAGAAAGTATCCTATCTTGTAGAGCATGGTCGAAAACCATATTCTAATCAATAAAATGTAAAATCTACAGCACTTAAAAATTTTTTTTCTTAAAACTTATCTTGGCGGCGCCAAATCATTATATCCATTGCAACACGTTTTGATGTAAAAATTTAATTTTTTAAGCAATTACAAAAAAAACAAAAGGTTGATTAGTAATCAGTGGCCTTGCCTCTACGATTTAAAACTTGAGATATCCTTGTAGGCATAGAATTTACGAGATTAGCAAGCGTTTCATCAGGTAAATCTTGCCAGGCTTTTAAAATCGCCGTTTTAAGCCCCTCAATCGTTCCAGGCCGGTTGTTTGCGGTGTAAATTGCTCGCACAATAAGCCCCCACACGTTTTCCATTGGATTCAGGTCCGGCGAGCAAGCGGGCCATTCCAAAACATCAATTTCATTGACCCCAAACCAACGACGCGTTTCGCGGCTCTTGTGAATAGACGCATTATCTTGCTGGTACACGTAAGATTCACTTGCGCAGAAGGGCTTTAAATGATCCTCTAAGACCGGGGTATATTCCGCACTATCCATTTTTGAAGAAACGAAGGCCAAACCAACCCTGCACCTCGATTTAAACGCCGCCCAAACCTTTGAAAAATGTGACAAATTTAGGTGAGTTTTAAAACTTACCATCACCGATCCGCCACCAAAATTTCTGCGTGAAAAAGTTAGTGGGGGCTTAGACAAGTCTCGCCAATAGCCGCGGTAGCCATCCGGACCATCTAAGTTGAATTTTTTCTCGTCACTGAAAATGACCTAAATACGGTAAAAGTTGAGCTTCAGAAAACGCCTGCAACCTATCCTACTCCAGTCCCGATCGATGTTCCGGTTTGCAAATTCTAATCTTTGAGTGATGTGCTTCAATGTTATTTGCGGTACTTTCCTCATCGTCCTTCGGATAATCTTCGGATTGCGATGAATTGCCCTCAAAACTGTTCTTGAAGAAACATCCAAGTTCAATTCCTGTGTAATTTTGGCCGCTGACTTTGTCGAATTAGAAACTTTTCGATTGATATTGCGTTCATCACGTCTACTAAGCTTCTTCGGTTGACCTGAGCGCTTTTTCTCACCGTAATTTCGTAACTTGAGGACGAATCCCCGAATGCAACTTTTTGACCGTCCTAGCCGTCTTCCGATCTCCCTGAAACCGAGTCCAGCATCACGAAATGCTTCGATTTTGCTTTTTTCCTCTTTACTGAGAGCCTTTCTACCAGACATTTTTTTAAAAATCTGAAAAAAAATTTTTATTTAATAAAAAGAATTAAAACATGTAAGCGACTGCATCTTTGTGCAAATGACGCTAAAATGATTTTTAAGGAAAAAAAATTTTTAAGTGCTGTAGATTTTACATTTTATTGATTAGAATATGGTTTTCGACCATGCTCTACAAGATAGGATACTTTTTAAATTAACATTATATCTCACTTCATGCCCAACTTGCGAAATCAGGGGTGGGCGCACACTAATGTCACGCAGTGTAGTGCTAAATAAAGAGTTCTACTTTCTCTGGTGCTGTCGTTGCGACTACAAGACCCAACAAAAGACGACGTTTGCAAGACAGGTAGCGGATCTTTGAGCTTTTCTTTTAGTTTTAATTAACCAGGCA
>JACCHV010002808.1:0-22876 GCA_018907245.1 Eupristina koningsbergeri | reverse complement strand
CTAGGTCTCTTCTCTTCTCTGGCCAAACAACTCGTACCATTCTTTGTAAGTAGGCATTATTTTCAGGATATCCCACCTGCAATTCGACAGCCAGCTTTCAGCATTTCTGAGCAAAAACACCAGCTTTCCAATCGAAAAAAGTCGTGGTAGGAACTGGCCTTCAGTCATCTTTCAATTTTTTACAAATTGGTTTGCTGGTTGTCCGAACCCAAAAACAGACATGCTGGCTATTGCTTCAATGATGCATTAGCCCCCATGCACACCATCTCAAACTTTTGCGGCTAGTCCAACTATTCCATTAGCTGTTCTGTATCCTTTCTAGCCGTACCAGAAACACTACCGTTTTTACAACACATACTCTACAAAAATCAACCTCCGACTGTATATTATTAGATGCAAAACAGTGCCATCAAGAATTGGTGCTCATGAAGCTTTAGTCAGCAAATCCACCCTACGTTGTATAGGTATTAGCCCTGCTATCAGTGACCCCCATCGTTCTGTACGCTCGTCCCTTGCACTTCTTCAGAACAGAGCGGTTTCATCCCTTGCTCTCTAAACACAAATATAAACCACGGTCAAAGTGCTCACGTTAAAGCCGAGACTGCTGCAGCTTTTTCGCGAATGCGACTACTAGAAATTCATTTAATAAATATTTAGTCATCTGTCGACTTTCATAATTTTTTGGCAAAAGTATGTGGACGATTTGGAAAAACACAACTCAAACGAGGTAGGAGAAACTTCTCCAGGACGGCTTGTTAGAACGACGTATTTAGCTTGGTTCTGGCAATCGCCATGGCGTTAATTGTTACGCCGCTGGCATTCCCGCAGCAGCCAAGCACGAGCCGTCGTTTTTGTGGCCAGATGCTCATAAACGAGCTCAAGCACGTGTGTGGCAAACATCCATGCGATGACTACGCTTCCGCGCGGCAGAAGCGTGAGTTCGGAAAACCACTGCTTTGTATTTTGCCGATTGCAGGAGAATACAAAAAACAGGAAGTCCCAGTCGACCTGATCGTTGAAGTCATAGACTCGAACGGCTACATGTTTCGACGATTGAAGAGATCGCGAGGTATCGTCGAGGACTGCTGCTACAAGGGTTGCACACGAACTTACCTCAGCAGCTACTGCTGTCAGAACAGCGAGGACTGATTGTTCGGCACATTAGGTTGTGTAGCTTGTGCGAAAGACATTTACTCTTTCGAGCCCAAAAATACGATACACTTGTCCTTGTAATAACCTCAATAATAATCTTTAGTCAAGAACTGTTATGTGATGCCGCGAATAGACTCGGTACAAACAAAGATTGACTTATTACAACAACAGTGATCCAAAACACAGTGCAAACAAAACTGCCTTGCAACCGCTTTGAAGGCAGCGTCGCAAGCTAAGCGAAACTTTCTAGTCGAAACTCGATCGATTACAAACCGTTTAAAACAGATTAGTGCATTGGCGTTGGAACAAACGTGGACAATGTTGGGCGTACTAGACTTCCTGAATAACGATGTATTGTTGTTGGAAAGCCGACCGTTGAGGTTAAGCTGATGATGCGCAATCTGTGCTAGCACCTGAAACTTCTTTTGGATTTGCTTTTTAGTCGTAATGTGGAGGTGTAGAACTTCCGAAGAATGTACTTGAAATACCTGTATTGCAAGGTGTGCACGACGACTTGACAATTCACTGCATCGTGATCTGATTATTGACTGGATCGAGCATGAGTAGCAGTTTGCAATGTTGTTGTTGGAAATGAAGCGAAGCACTGTGCAGCGGTATTGGCAAATGAACAGAATCGTTGCGATGTGTGATGTTGTTTTCGAACTCATGGACGCGGTTCGGAAACTCAAAGCAGAGATCAATTTCTTATGGGACTGTCGCATTCGAAACTCGTTTGAGTCTCGACGCGAGGACAGTTAGGCAAACGCAGAAGGTTGTGTAGCGGGCCGAGCTGGGCACCTTTGGAACTTTGTTTTTGTGAAAGACCGAGTTTCGCTCATTGATTTTCCCAAACCCTATGTGTTGATTTATTTGGACGAAATAAACGTCTGCTAACTCCAACGTGTTGAAAAATTCATGGGTTCGTGGGTCATAGCCCAACTACCTCGTGAAGAGTGATAATCAATCCTCATACCGCTTACTAGGATAAAAAAAAAAGAAAAGGGGAATTACAATTCCACAATTAACCCCAACCCGAAAACATCTCAGAATTTGGTCAATGGTGAATCAGTCTGAGATCAGTAAAAGCTAACAGTGTCCAACAGGGCCGTTAATTAGTGTTTTTTTCCGACCACCTAAAAATCTAATGAAGCCTCAAGACGTGTTCCTTTCTAATTAGCAACACTTGGGAAAGGGTTATTCTCCTTTACCCACAAAGTTGCATATATAAAGCTCATTGAATGGCTTGTCACTTTAAGTCAACTTTTGGACACGCCCTTTGTTTTACCAGTGTTAGTATTCAGTTCTGTTCGTTTCTGTTGCGCTCAGTTCTACACTTCTAACACTAGCCCTCTTGGAACTCTTAGATTCCAAGATCCTGCAACCAACTCAGTTCTGTCTTATTAATCCATTCTACTACTCTCAACTGAACGCGATCACTTGGCACCACAACAAGTGCACACAAATAGTCAAGGATAGCTGTCCTTCCAACTTCTTAATCTTAAGTTATCTCCTGAGTTTTGTAATTTTAAGTTTGATTTAACAGAGTTAGGATTTAAGCTTTTACACCGGCGGCCTACATAAAAGTTCGATTGAATTTCGAACAATGTTGAGTGTGTAAGGCCGTGTTTGATAAAGTCACTTCAAACATGTCTTTCTTAGGAGCTTGAGCGTGATATCGTAATCTATGCTGAAGTTAGCAACGTGGGTAATAACTTGCAATAGGTCAGCAGTCAATTACGCCTGAAGCTGAAAGTGTTTGAAATGTTTCCGAAATCGTCAAACGAGTTCGGAAAATCATGACAACGACCCCGAGGACTGGCCGAGGCATTCGACACCTCACAGTCTAAGGTATTAGTAAGCCGCACCGGCATTATTATCCTTGTTTTTCTTTACGCTGCATCATAGGTAGCGCCATCTCAATCGGCGCTTTTAGTCACCCGTAATCGTTAGAGTTTATCACCATTTAGGGTTGGCGTATTCTTTGTTGCTCATGGCACCTTGGCCCGAGGTTTTTTTTGTTTCGTGAATCATCGGGACAGCGTGACGCATAATTCATATTTTGGCGTCGCGCAGTCCATATAAAAGCAGAGCGCGACCCCACACTTCACCTCCAATTCGCTTTTTCTACTTCATCCTTCCGTTCAACGTTCCTACTAATCAAACGGTTATCCGCTAAAACCCGTATCACTTCTCCACCAATCTGATTGCTTCGCTACTGAAAACAACTGACCGTTCCGGAATCGGTAGGATCCCAGAACTACCGCCTATCCAGCTACACACAACATACTCTTACGCGCTTACAATCCTCGCTTGGTCCTACCAAGCGCCACCACCGTGTAGACTTGAATTCATTTTATTTCCCGTAAATCTAATACGTCTGTCTCTGATTTAATTTCAGTTTTTAATAAAACTTTAAAAAGTATTTAAGTATTTACCGCCCTATTATCCATTTTAAACAGAAACATGGTTTTAACAATGAATTTTGTATGATAGCGTTGAACAAATGCCGAAAACAATGCAACAGGTCACTATGGAATCAAATTTGCAAATCTCGACTTTAGCTAGGAGTTGTATCCGAGATCGAATATATAGGTAGTTTACTACAACGAAGGGAAATAAAATGACCAATCGCTCAGTAGAATAACAACAACAAAAACTGACTGAACAACCGAACTGAACCATCGATATGCGCTCACTCAATCCCCAACATCGATGCAAATTTGGCTACAAGCTACAACGTTTCCCAACACGAAGTATATGAAAAAGTTTTTCTGTTAGAGGTCCACCCAATAAGATGAAAATTTAGTATGGCAGTTTTGCATTTTTTCACCAGAGAGAGCGGTGGGTGCTATGTTCTTGCTCTACTCGTGAATGGGTTGTTGATTTTAATTTAATTAATTTTCCTACAACACCTTGTGGACTTCCCCTCGGTACCAGCTCGCCGCCAAAAACTCTAGGTGTTCCACTCCACTCCGCCTTCGCCTTGCTTTAGCGGAGTCAGTTCTTCCAAGCCACACCTGTCTCCCATCCCGCAATCATTACTTAGCAGATCGACGTTGGTGTCGGGCCCTGTAGTTGAGAACCGTACCTAGCTGGGTGCGAGCTCTACTCGGTTGGTCCTTCCTCCCGATTCCTGCGCCATTGAGATTGCTCCGCCAGTGGTAAAGCGGAGCCGGCTGCATAGCTGGGTGTGAGCTCCGCTAGTTTTTGTGCTTCCTGCCTGATCAGAGCTAATTTAAAAAAAAAAAAAAAAAAATCGTCCTTTTGATGATTCGAGCACTCAGGATTGTGCTGCTAAAAGGCCGGTGGGCGACTAGCCAGGTGATCGGTCTGGAGGCGTAAGCGCGGTTCAGCGCGTGGTCGGACTTAGAAGCTCGGCAGTCCGGGTTCTTCGGTTAGGCCCCCTCATGTCGCGGGTTGCCTCAGTGTAGGCCCTTTGAGCACTATTGCGCGCCTTCTCGTGCCTCGCCGTGACTTGCCAGCATTTCCCCGCCGTCTTGGTCGACCCAGAGGTCGCTTCCCTGGAGGAGTCCAGTTCAGCAGTTTCTGAGTCCACCTGCCGTCGTGTTCCGTTGGCGTCGCCTTGCCAGCGAACTCCACTTGCGGTTCCGGTACGATGTCACTGCGTCTTCGAGGCCGGTCTGCTCGCGGATCCATTCGATGGAGTGTTTGTCGTGCAGTCTGATTGCGAGCATCCTCCGTTCGATCGCTCGTTGTCATCTTGCAAGCCTCAGCTCCATCGCCTTCGTTAGGACCCAGGTGTCGCTGACGTATAGCAGCGTCGGCCGAATACACAGCTTGAAATATCGGACCTTGATTGGCATTGGGACGCGACGGTTTGTGAGCAGCTGTCTGGCCTTGCCAAACGTCGCCCACGCTGCGGCGATGCTTCTGCCCAGCTGCTGGTTATGATTCCTCGGCATCTGCACGAGTTGCCCCAGATAGCAGAAATTGTCCACTCTTTCTACTGTCCTGTCGTCCAGCACTACCTTTCCCGCACTATTATGGCTGGCCATCCATTTCGTGTTATTTACATTTACCTCTAGTTCCAGCTTACTGCACTCGCTTGTTAGGGCGTTGAGCATCTTCCGCAACTCTGGCCTAGAGCGAGCGCACAACAGGATGCCATCGGCATAGGCTAGCAAGTTCAGTTTATCGTCACCTATTTTAATCCCCCAATTCCTGCAGTCGACCTAATCTATGCGATATTAACTATATCATCAGAGAAGACAAAGCTTTAGTGCCGGTAAAAGCTGATTAACTCAAAGTTGAAAGAGGTTGATCATAAAAGTTATTTTAATTCCTCGGCCCGTAACATCGTTTTTTCCTTTATTGCAGAGTGAATCAAGGAGCGACAATTTGAAAATTGCCCAAGTCCTTCGTATCACCAACAAACACTCCATCTTGCTTATCGGCTGAAAAGTGTCTTGCTTCTGTAGGCCGACCACATTAACGCAATTTGTGTTAAGCACCGCTGGCTTTAGTCGTATGTTTGATCAAGCTAATTGCACACAATCAAGCTTAAAACTCTACTGCATAATCTTTTCAAATCTAAACACTGCTGATCGTTCTACCGAATACGTTAGAAGTTTGTATTTCTGCTTCGTAGTTCGAATGCTGCTCAATGATGGTATAAAAAGTTTGTTTTACTAAAGCCAATTTAACGTAAATCTATGCCTCAAAGCTATTGATTGTGTTTATTTTATTGATGTGCATTTCCTGTAAGTTTCATAGAATAACATTTGCGAACACAAACTACTTATGCCGTGAGTTTGTGTGCTTTGACGTCTTTGACAGTCGGAATTTGCCTAGCCTGTGAATAAACTTTAAAACGCGATTGCGAACAATGTGTTTGCTAATCAAAGTTTGTGTTGTTGAAACTGAAAAAGCTTAATGACTAGTTCACATTAGTTGTTATTGTTTTCGACCGTTGGAGGTTTGATCCCACGAAAATCATGAGTTATAATCAATTCTTTTAATATTTTGCATTCAATTGTCAGTTAATGCACTTCTTATCAAGACCACCAACAACGTGTTATCTCTGACTATTTTAAATGCAGATGAAGTAAGTGCACCTTGTCTTATCAGATCACGTACACAAAATTTTTGATTTTTTTTGATACCCCCTCTAAACTTCTTTAATGCTAGAATAATTCATACAAAATTTAAGCGCACAGATCGGTTGTACTTTGCTAAAAAATATCATACGATACTAAACGTCTTTGATAAGTATAAGTATTACGTGGTTCCACATTTTTTGGGAATTATATTAAAGTTGAATAATTTTTTGTCCTAAATAGAAAAAATTTAATACGGTAATGTTTGCTATCATGCGAACTATCATTTTGTAAAAAGTCTCGCTTTTTTGTTTAAATTTGTAAAAAGATAGAGGCCTTATTCGAGTTTGGGTTGGGCCGCAGTGTAAAAGAGGCCATAGATCATACAAACGAAATCCAAGGCGCCGGAACTGCATCTTAATCAACTGCCTATCGATGGTTGTCGAAGTTTAAAAGCGGTCAGATGGATACTAACCACAAAAAGAGTCCGGTTATCCTCGAAAAGTCGGTCGAAGTGCCGTTGTGACGGCTGTTGAAAACTATTCTTCGGTGACTGCGCGCATGATGCCCGACGAATTCGGTTGTCGTCATTTGACGATTCAAGGAATATTGCATGCTTCGGGCGGGGTTCTTTAAGCCCATTCAATGCAAAGTGTCTTAAGAGTCGTTGGATGACCAAAAGAATCACAGAGGCCCAAAAGCGAGAGTGAGTGAAGACTGCGAGCAGCCTGCTTCGTAGACATCGCCGAGCGCCGTTTTTGAAGCAGATTGTGACTAGCGATCACAAACAGATTTATTTTGCAAATAATGAGCGTAGTCATGAGTGAAGATCATCGGGCCAGAGAGCCGAACCAACGCTTGAAAAGGATTGTCAAGCCAGAAAAGCGATGCCCTGCGTGTGGTGGTGTCAGCGTGGTTCAACTTTTTTGGAGCTTGTTGGGCAAGAACAGGCTTTTACCTCAATTGTCTATTGCAAACAACTCCATAAAGTCCGGCGTGCTCGTTGAAGTTGTCAAGCATCCGTGATTTTCTTGGACGACAATGCGCGCCCTCACAGATCGAAGGAAGTGCAGCATAAGGCAAAAGACCTGGCATGGAAGCATTCGGAGCATTCACCGTAGAGCCCAGACATGGCACCTAGTGATTTTCGTCTCTTCCGAGGGTTGGAGCACTGATTGCGTGGGAAACGGTTGGCAGCGCGCGGAGAAACGCACCGATCTACTGGGGAATTCTTTGCTTCAAAGGACCGAGATTGGTGCCAGCGGAGCATTTTTAAACTTGAAGAACAATGGCAGAAAGTGGTTGAAAATCGTGGAGAATGCTTTAATTACTAATTATTTAATGTTTTGATTAGGTTTTGTTTAATAAAACTTTAATTTTTAATAAGTTTCCAAAAAATGTTGAACCACCTAATACATGCTTAATTTTGCGAATCGAGTATGAAGTTGATCATAACGCTGGTGCGCCAACTATTCCATCTTGTGAACATGTCTAAAAACACTATTTTAGTAAAACAAGATTAATTCAGAAGGTTTTAAGGTTGAAACATTAGTAGAAACAGACCATATGTTTTGACGCACAAAACCTATACTTAACGTAATAGCAAGTAGCAACAGTAGGTAAGTCGGCGGCATTGCCATCACGCCTGACAACTCGAAGTATCGCTTGGCATTGATTCCACTTGACCTGACATGAGCTTCGATGACGGGACGTCGCCAAACTTCCGAAATCGCTTAGATGAGTTGATTAAGTGTCTGAAATGGCTTGTTCCAGGCGAGGATCGTGTGCTCGATTATATTCAAACCATTAAAGCAAGCGACCACTACAAAAATAGCAATGCTGTTGACGTTAAAGCCAAGCCAAGACGAGTTTTTATGATTTGTGCAAACAAAACTGTGATTGCTGATAAGTGCACTATTGGCTGGCACAAAACGGTCACAAGTGCTCGTCTACGACTTGTTCATACTTTGCACTTCCTAATGGAACAAACGCCAGAGTCTTCTTGCCAGGCGGACAAAACGCAGTTCATATCTTTGAAAAAAGTAAAACTTAAGTGACGCTTTTGGGCTTGATATGGCCGATCTGCACCATATTTGGACGTCAAAGATAAAGAGGTTCTCTGCGCAAGTCTTACTGATGACCGTTAAAGCCAGTCGCGCCATGTGAATAAAACTTGTTGTGTCACCAAAGATGGCCTAAAATCGAAAAAGTCAAACGTTCGAAAAGTGCCTGCGACTTGTTGTGCTTCCATCTCGGTTATGTTCCAACAGGCAAGTCTGAGTATTCGAGTCTCATATTTCAGTTTCAGCTTTGGAATTTTTGTCGTCTTCTCTTGAACAACATTTGGATTACGGTAGGTTTTCCTTCAAACAGCCTCTCAAGAACATTCGAATCAAGTTGACGACTAATGTCTACCTCTGACTCTGTGGAATTAGACGCCTCTCGACTGACGATATGCTGATTAGGTGCGCTCAACTTTCTTGGTCGTGCTTTGCGTTCTTTCTTGTTACAACTGCGGAGTCGGGCGACAAACATCTGAACATGGCTTTTTGGTCGTCTAAGTCTCTTTGTAATCTCTTTGTAATCTCTGCGCAACTCAGGCCAACATGGCGACGATTTTGTTGTCCTCGTCTTGTGTAAGATCTCTTTTACGTGGCATAATGTTGGGATAACAAAAGAAAGTAAAATTTTTTAAAAAAGTTAAAACGTCTAGGGGTTTGGATATTAATGTAACAACGTAAAAAATCAACCAAAAAATTTGTTTTATTCAAATACCGTTTTCAAGAATTTTCTACAGGATAAGAAGTTGTCAAATCAAAGTTATTATCAAGTTTGAATTCGAATTGGAAAATCAAAGATTGTGCATAGTAATATAGCGCCGTGTAAGTTAGTGAACAAAGACTAATAGACAAGTAGATTAAGGCAATGATATAGTCAGGTTCGGGCGTGCTTGGTTAAGTGGTAGAAGCGTTCGCTTGAAAAACAGCAAACTGCGCACTGGGGTTCAAGTCCGGCTGCGTGCAGTTGTCTTGAGTGAACGTGCGCGGTCAACCGAGCTGTGCTGTTTCAGCTGGTTCAAAAAGACGGCACGTTGCCTGTCCACCTAGGGGTGGCGGCCGCCAGTGACAGTAGCCAATCCTGGCGGCCTTCGGGTTGTCTATCCTCGGGCTGAAGTCCCTGGTGCAGGAGTAAAATAATAAATAAATAAATGGCCAAGTTTTGACAAAAATCATCAATTCGTTTTTATTTCTTCGACAAGCTGTATATAGTTGAAATAATTGGTCACATAAGCAAACTACTGTTTAGGCCTATTTTTGGACTTTGTGTCAATATTAACCGAAGGAATTTAGAAGGCCTATTCCGTTTCTTTGAAAAACTTTGATTTGCCAGCTAGCATTTCCGAGTTTTGTTTGATCGTGTTATCATCTTAATTTTGATCATTAAGACAATTAAACAATCTGATTAAGTGAAAGTCAACGTGTCGAATCGATTCTTCAAAATTGGTAAAGTAAATGCTGATTCGGAGAAAACAGGCACTAAAAGTGCAGAGCTTAGTAGTCTAGCTTGTAGTGTACTTGGCAATGCATCGTGACGCTTTACAACGACAGCAATGCACTTAATCGCTAATTAAAGTGGCCAGTCTTATAAGTTTTAGTGGGTCGAGACGATTGCGAAGCAACGAAGAAGTACGGCAGTTGCTGACTAAGTTTGTGAAAATGGAAAATAAACCTTGAACTTATTAATGAAAAGCTAATGATAACTGCATAAGTAGGGACGATGTCAGCAAACATTCGTTGCTAGTTTAATCTTTTACAAAATTATGTAGGGTGTGCAGAAAAGTTGCCATTGTTCCAAACCTGAGCTTTTCTATCCAATCTGGATCTACGATTTTCGTAAAGTCGTCTTGCCATCGTCGTTTCTATCGGCTGAATGTGATCACGTCGACGACGGTGTCCAGCTCAGCAGCCTTTGATTCCGTCATGGGTCACACTTTGATTTTCTGCTTCGGCAACTAGTCACGACATTTGTCACAGTGATTTTAATGAATTAGGATCAGTTTTTCCGCTCTATTACAGCTCGTTTGGATGCTTTGTGATTGTTCATGCCTTTTATCGAAATCGAAACAACTTCAAGTTTTAGTGCTTTTGTTCGATTTTTTCAACAAATAAGCACAGTCAAGTTTTTGACTAATTAAAAACCTGTTTAAAAAATTTAAACAAAAACACAAAATTTAAATTTATCTAAAACCACAAAGTAGCAAAGCCATTTAAGCTATTTGCCGTGCTAGCATTGAAGTAATATTTGACATTTTAGAGGCGATTTAGCAGCAGTCAATGTAATACTTTCTGAATTTCAAGGCTATGCACTAGATGAATATTTAGCAATTTTTATTTTTCAAATCTTAGAATTTGGAGTTCCTACACAAACTGATCAAAAATTATAATCGATTGGAAAGCTTTTGATAACATAGTCTAAGCTACATGATCTGGTATTAAGTCAGCAAGTTGTGACAGTAAACGAATAGCAACGCTATTGAACGTCTTGATAAAAATAACGCATTTTTTGAAGCGAACCCATTTACGTGGTATCAAACTATACAAATCGTAGTGTATCTTAATCACTTGGAAAATGCTTTAATCAATTTGTCGAATGTTGTGTTTACTATTGAAATTGTTTGAATTAAAATTATGCGGTCAAAATTTAAAAGACAACTTAAAAATTTTGATCAACAAAACAGATTGTTTTCATCATAAAGTTTGTTTCATTTATTTCAGTTATTTAATTGCCCAACTCAATCAGACATAGTGATGTAGGATGAGGGAAGAGCGAGCCACAAACTTCGCTTTGACGCGTTGAGTATCCAGTCCGGTCCTACGATTTTCGTGAAGTCATCTTGCCACTGTCTTCTTGGTCTGCCTAGTGGTCGCTTTGTTGTCGGTGTCCAGCATAGTGGTCGGTTGTCCCAGCGTTTTTGTTTCATTATTGCAATTGTTTCGTTATTTTGATTTTATTTATTTTTATTCATTAACCTACATCTATTGAGACAGAAATGACACAGACTCGTTGAGGCTCAGACTCCTTACTTTCCCTAGTTCCTGGTTTGGAGAACTTTGGTTCCTGCGGGCTGCTTCCCCTTAATTTCTGAGCGGGTGTCGGGCTTATGGCGCACTTTAGATGAGATTGGTCTGCAGCACGCAGCTGGCAGTGAACCCTACTGGGCTGTCGACCGTCCTGAGTGTGCCCTGTTACCCTTCGGGTCGGATGATCCAGGCAGAGTATCTTCACACGGCTGGCTTTGAGCCCTACTGTGCGTCAGTGCCCTATCCAGATGTCATCGTCCCTGCTGGTTTCCCTCACTTGGATCGTTTTCGCCTCGCCGAGCGTGAGCCCAACTGGACGTCTACTTCGCGTGTAAGGATTGGGAGGAGAGGGGCGGGCGGGGGGCAACGCATTCCTTCTAGTTCTCTTGGCCGTGGATCTGAGTCGAGTTAGCAACCGGTGAGCCGTGGCGAGGCAATTAGTCAGTAGCTTCTGGTACAATGTAGGTGAAACAGAGTGAATTCCAGAGTCGGTTGTCTTGGGCCTTCGCCTTCCAGTCCGCGCCTGTCGCCTTTACGATGTCGTCCTGCCAGCGGGTTCTAGCACGGCCCAGAGGTCGCTTCTCCGGAGTGTTTCGTTATTCAGTTTGATTTTGTTTAGAAAAGAACGACTATTGCAAGTGTTGTTTTTTAAACGTTTTTAAGACCTTTTTGACTGCAACGCATGTTTGCTTGAATACCGAGTGCAATGAAGAAGCTCTGCCAAGCACAAATTTTATGAAGGTTTATTTTTAAACACTTCATAAGCCTTGCAACGAGTAAACTTTACGGTTTTCTTTCCTGTTTATAAGATAACACTCTACGTGGGCTTTAGACAGAACACGCTACAGAAACAATGCATACTTAATTCAAAGCGAACTACTCTGACTTCTCGCTCAAGCCAATAGCAACTTATAACGTTCAAGCATGATAAACGATGGACAGGAATTGGTACGATCGTTATTCAATGATTGCAAGAAGATAAAACCATAGGCGAAAGCAAACAAGACTTAACGGATGATAAATTGACCTGTTATCAGAGATACAATGCTGAACGAGCCAGTGATAAAAGCAATCGGACGATTTCTGGCATTTTCGGTTAACTTGTATAAAGGCTTAGAAATGCTAGCTAGCAGCTGAAGAAAAAAGTCAACCATGCATGGCAAAATTTGAGAAACCCAAGCGTCTGCTCACAAGCAATCGCGTCATAGTTTCAATCAAACACGCTACTACGGTTTGTGCGTTCAATTGTTGCTGCACGTCTGCGAGGCAATGCGCTTTGACAAGTGTTCGAGGCTCTCACTTTGCGGAGTTTGCGAGGAACGAAAGGGCGTGGGCTCGCAATTCCACCTTGCAGCCGTTGTCTTGTTAAAGGCAGCCGTGAATTTATTTCCTAGCTCGTTGCACAAGAAGGTGAAACGATTGATTTGACCAAAACAAAAACAAAAGCTTAACTAGTAGCGCATCGTTCCCAAGCTTGCGGCTCCGTACGCTCAGTGTCTCCGCGGTTTTGCTGCTTTGAGAGTCGCTGACTTACGTATCCAGCCTCTCTCTTTCTTTGGGTCACTTGGGTGTGGCGGGCTAACAGCGCAACTAGGCTTCTGTGGAGGACCGTTGCGCTGGGTGTGAGCCCGACTGAGAGCAGTTCCTCTGGACGAGATGCGGCTACCTCCGATCTAGCATACTCCGATGAATGGACAGACTTAGCTGGGTGTGCGCCCCACTGAGCGCGCGGCTCCAGGCCGCTGCCTAAGGAGGGTTGTTGACTGCATCTGCAGACGACCGGAGTCAGAAAGACCAGCTATGACCTACAGCGGCTGCCTGCCAGTTCGCGCCGGCCATCCTCTTGATGTTGTCGTTGCCTCGGACGGCTCAAAAGTCGCTTGTTCGGAGGAGTCTAGTTGAGCAGTTTCTGGGTCCATCTCATGTCGTGACTGGTACCTGCCGCCTTGTTGGCATGTCTTCACTTGCATTTTCGGCGTGACAAGACGACCTCCTCTAAGCTGGTTTGTGCCCGGATCCACGCGCAGGAACGTCGTTCCCGCAGTCTGATTGCGAGCATCCGTCTCTCGATAGCTTGCTAACACCGTGCAAGTCGTACCTGCGTCGCTTAAGTTAGAGCCCAGGTCTGGCAAGCGTCGGCCGGATACACAGCTTGAAGTAGCGGGTTTTGATTGGCATTGGGATGCGGCGATTTTTGAGCAATTACTTGGCTTTGCCAAGCGCTGTCTATGCGGCACCAATCGTTCCACCAGGTTGCCGGTTATGATCCCTTGGCATTAGGACCAGTTGGCCTAGGTAGCAGAAGCTCTCCACTTTGTCTAGTGTCCTTCCGCCCAGCACTATCTCTCTATTTGCAGGTCGCTTCGCATCCAGCTTGTTTTCCCCACATTGATCTGCAGTCCAACCTTTTCGTACTCATAGACGAGTAGGCTCAGCATCTCTTGCAGCTGCTTCTGATTACTTGAGCACAGCACGATGTCATCAGCGTAGGCAAATAAGTTCAACCTATCCTAGCTTACAGGCAATCCTCGGTCACTCCAGTCGATCCGGTTGAGGGCCATCTGAAGAGTGAGGATGAATAGAAGAGGGGAGGACGAGTCGCCTTGTCTAGCGCTCCTCTCTACCTTAAAATGGACTTGCTTGTCCGTCACGTTTGCCGATGCTGCTCCGGCTGCGTATCATTGGCGAATCGTCCCGATTGTGTTGGCGTCGATGCTGTCGAAGGCTTGCTTGAAGTCCACAAACGCCACAAAGAGTGCACGGTTCCGCCTGAACATGAGCTTCAATTGGCTAGCAAGTTGTTCAGCGACCATTGGTGCACAGGCTTTGATGAGCCCGAAAGAATTCCGTGTATGCCGGGTGTCTTGCCCTCTTTGATGTGTAGGCATGCAAGCCTCAATTCTTCTGCTACTATTGCTTGGCCTGTAAGTTGCAAGCAGCTTGCCACAGGATTTCCGGTTGGCGAGCGCTAAAGCTTGTTGAAAAGCTCGTCTATAGTTTGCATTGCATCAGGTATGGATTGTCCGACACTACCGTCACTGCGGCGCGTATTCTGCGAGAGCTGAGCGCGCCTCGCTTCAGCCTGTCGGCTTTGATCGCTTTTTCTATGACTTGCACGTAGTGACGTTGAATGTCCTCTTCAAACGACCAACCTACTGCCTTACAGATAGCAGCGTAACTCACCGGACTGAAGGAGGCATTGCCGACTCAGAAGCGCATAGCTTGCTGGTCGGCCATCAACTGTCTTGTTGGATCGCTGATATGTCGGATGCGTTGTGTCTTCTGTCTTGCCAGTTCTATCGCCTTCTTTATCGCACTGAGAATTCGTTCACATGTTGTCTTCTGGGAAACTCCTTAAGCACCATACTTACTTGGAGTTGAAGACGGTTGTAGGCTGGCAGGAGCTGACGTGACAATGCTGCTCTGTGGCCTGTAATGGTCGGGAATTCGAGGATGGCGCCAACCGGGCGCTGGTCGCTGCCCATATCGCGTTTTTAAACGATGCCGACGTCTCCTACGGATCTTCGATTTCTGGCTAGCATGTAATCTATTTCGTTCAGGCTTCGTCAGTTTGCAGCTTTCCAGGTCCAGCGTCTGCGCTGCCTCTTCCTAAAAAAGCAGTTCATAATGGATAGTCTGGCGGCTTTGCAGGAATTGACTAAGAACTCACTTCGAGCGTTTCTCTCGCCTAGTCCGAATTCACCGTCACAGCTTTGGTCGGCCAACTATGGCTTTAAAATCGCCAATTACCAGATCACGCACGCAGTTTCCCTAAAGCGCTCGGTGCAGGTCGTGCAAGAACGCGTCAAACTGCTGGTGATCACGTCCAGCGCATACTACGCCGCCGTCTGTCGCCTACTTGCCTCGAGTTTCAGAAGCAGCCGCATGATCCGCTTGTACGTGTGTCCAGTGATGGGCTCACGCCGCAAGCGATCCTTGTGAATGCATGGGTGTTACCTACCTCGTTGCCGCTGCTGTAGAGTGAGTGTTTGGAACTTAATTTGGCAAATTCGACACCAGTTCTTCTCGTTTCCGGCATTCCCATAATGTCGAACTTTACCGCAGCCATACTCTCCTCGCAGTCGGCCAATCGTAGTTGAGAACAGATTGATCGCTCATCGACCGTGCTGATGACGACCGGCCTGTTCATTCTGATTTTTTTTGCCACTGATGCAGGCATGCTCTTTGCATCCGCAACGTCGTCGGTTCGTCGAACCAAAAGAAAAATAGAGCGAACAAGTCGCACACCGTTCTTTCCTCAAAAAACTAAATTCGACCAGTTCAGTCCTTTATCGGGCCTGTCTACAGTACTAGAAGCCAACGATTTCTGTTTGGTTGGTTTAATTTTGCTCAACAAACGTTCGCAATCAGCACATCTGTAGTATCAATAAAGTTGCCTGAGTCCTCAAAGTCGAGTATGATAATCGCAAACAAGTCAAAACCAAGGGCAAGTATGGGCGAATCGCTAACAGCAGTGCAAACTCCGCCCACCAGCCCTTCCCTCATTTGCGACCAATGATAAGTTCGGCCGAAGGTGATCTTGAACTTTGCTTATCTTCCGTTATAGTCGCTTTATAAGCAGCGACATCGTTCAAGATTCGACACTCTCGTCCATAATTTTAAATGCTCGTCCCTGATGAGGACTTTTAGTCGTCGAACAGTCTATGACAGTGTTAATGCTTCTTTGCCCTAGGTCTCTTCTCTTCTCTGGCCAAACAACTCGTACCATTCTTTGTAAGTAGGCATTATTTTCAGGATATCCCACCTGCAATTCGACAGCCAGCTTTCAGCATTTCTGAGCAAAAACACCAGCTTTCCAATCGAAAAAAGTCGTGGTAGGAACTGGCCTTCAGTCATCTTTCAATTTTTTACAAATTGGTTTGCTGGTTGTCCGAACCCAAAAACAGACATGCTGGCTATTGCTTCAATGATGCATTAGCCCCCATGCACACCATCTCAAACTTTTGCGGCTAGTCCAACTATTCCATTAGCTGTTCTGTATCCTTTCTAGCCGTACCAGAAACACTACCGTTTTTACAACACATACTCTACAAAAATCAACCTCCGACTGTATATTATTAGATGCAAAACAGTGCCATCAAGAATTGGTGCTCATGAAGCTTTAGTCAGCAAATCCACCCTACGTTGTATAGGTATTAGCCCTGCTATCAGTGACCCCCATCGTTCTGTACGCTCGTCCCTTGCACTTCTTCAGAACAGAGCGGTTTCATCCCTTGCTCTCTAAACACAAATATAAACCACGGTCAAAGTGCTCACGTTAAAGCCGAGACTGCTGCAGCTTTTTCGCGAATGCGACTACTAGAAATTCATTTAATAAATATTTAGTCATCTGTCGACTTTCATAATTTTTTGGCAAAAGTATGTGGACGATTTGGAAAAACACAACTCAAACGAGGTAGGAGAAACTTCTCCAGGACGGCTTGTTAGAACGACGTATTTAGCTTGGTTCTGGCAATCGCCATGGCGTTAATTGTTACGCCGCTGGCATTCCCGCAGCAGCCAAGCACGAGCCGTCGTTTTTGTGGCCAGATGCTCATAAACGAGCTCAAGCACGTGTGTGGCAAACATCCATGCGATGACTACGCTTCCGCGCGGCAGAAGCGTGAGTTCGGAAAACCACTGCTTTGTATTTTGCCGATTGCAGGAGAATACAAAAAACAGGAAGTCCCAGTCGACCTGATCGTTGAAGTCATAGACTCGAACGGCTACATGTTTCGACGATTGAAGAGATCGCGAGGTATCGTCGAGGACTGCTGCTACAAGGGTTGCACACGAACTTACCTCAGCAGCTACTGCTGTCAGAACAGCGAGGACTGATTGTTCGGCACATTAGGTTGTGTAGCTTGTGCGAAAGACATTTACTCTTTCGAGCCCAAAAATACGATACACTTGTCCTTGTAATAACCTCAATAATAATCTTTAGTCAAGAACTGTTATGTGATGCCGCGAATAGACTCGGTACAAACAAAGATTGACTTATTACAACAACAGTGATCCAAAACACAGTGCAAACAAAACTGCCTTGCAACCGCTTTGAAGGCAGCGTCGCAAGCTAATCCTTAGAAGCTTTCAATGCACAGACATCCAAGTGATACCTCGCAAGTGCATAGCCGCCATCACCATGCTTATCACTCTGTGTATAAGAGCTCTCGAGAAACAATCTCCCTTGTTTATGCTGTAACAAACAGCCGCTGTCTTATCGAACGGGTCGTAGTTGGCTGTAGAAATAAGACTGCAGTTCAAAATCTAATCGATCAGGTGCACGCGTTGGGGATTGAGAAACTTCAATAACAACAATCTAGCACAAAAGTGCTAGGTTGTACGAAAAGTGGAGATTGTACTAAAATGAACTAATTTTTTGTCTCAAGTGGAAAATTGTTTGTACAGTTGTCCTCGTTATTATACGAACTAAGATTTTGCAACGAATGCCACTTTTTGTTTCAAACAAAAATAGAGGCCTTCTCAGAGAGTTGTTGAAATTCGAGTTGGGCCACATAGTAAAACAGCCTGTCCCGTATTGACAGAGCTAAAGAAATCGGAGCTGCATTCAGATCAACCGTCTCCCGATGGATTTCGAAGTTGGAAGAAACCCAGTTCACACTGAAGACAAAAAAGGTTCGCACGCTCTGGAAAAATCCATCCAGCTGCTGTTGTCACAGGTGTCAACAAGCATTCTTCAACGACTACGCGCGCGCTGGTCGACGATTTCGGCTGTCGTCCTTTAATTTAGGTCCATCCGATGCAACTTTTTAAAGGCAACGAGCTCAAAGTCTTGGATGCTCAACGAGCTCCCAGAAGCTCGAAGGTGAGTACGAGTGAAGGTTGCGAGCAAACTGCTTGGCAGACATCGCCAGACTCTGTTTTCGAAACACATCGTGATTAGAGCATTAGAGTACTAGTTGCCTGGAAAAAGGCTTAGAACGCGCAAAGAAAGGCACGAACCTATTACGGAATTTTTCCCTTCAAGGGATCCAACTTGGCACTGTCAGTCTATCTCTGAACTTGAACAGCAGTGGCAAAAGCAGTCAAAAAGAATAGAAACTACTTCACTATTCCTTACTGTTTTCGTTAGATTTTGTTTAAAAGGCTAATTTTACAAACCAGTCTCAAAACTTAGTGAACAGCCTAATATTCGCAAAACCCCATTCGATTCGCGCCCGAATAAGCATTCTTCCACACTTTCGAATCACTAATCAGCAGTCGTTTTGATTCGGCGAGAAAGTGGCAAAGCAGAGGAAAAGAACCTGCGCACCGCTTTCCAATTAAAAAACAAGTTGGATGATGCTTACAAAGGGTTAGTCAGCGAATCCACCCTACGTTGTATAGGTATTAGCCCTGTTATCAGTGACCCCTATCGTTCTGTACGCTCGTCCCTTGCACTTCTTCAGAACAGAGCGGTTTCATCCTGTCGGAATCCACGTGGTCTCGAGGAAGCCGGCCCTGGACGGAGCGAGGGGCCATGGGAGGTTAATACGCGCGAGTATAACTCTTGCTGAGTGTCTAGCGCGCAAGGGGTTTAGGGATTGCTCCACGAAATGTTGGTGCCGGGATATGGAGATCACGCAGACCCGAATTGGAATTAGGTTATTTATTCCACGGATAGCTTAAACAGTTTTGGTTTTTTGCATGGTAGCGAGCGGTTGCGCGACTTTTTGCGCTCCGCTCTGCCAATTTTTATTAAATCAAATTTATTCATCCCCGCGTTTCATCATCCCCCATTACTTCTATAATCATCCATGCAAAGCCAGCTCCTGATCACCGACGCCGTGGCGGGCGCAAAGGGTTCACCTGGATCAGTAGCTCACCATCCCCGGGGCCACGTCCCCACCCCTAAAACTGTCCCCCCGCGCAAACTCATCATTAGCACGTTCAATGCGCGATCAATTCGTTCTCAACAGCGTCTAGCCGACTGCGAAGAGGGCATGTCCAAAATAGAGTTCGGCATCATGGGAATCTCGGAAACGAGACGAACTGGTAATGAATTCATCCAACTCGCCTCGGGCCACTCGCTCTATGGCAGCGGCGACACAGAAGGTAGCCCGCATGCGTCCGCAGGGGTTGCCTTCTACGTCAACCAGGCGCTGGACAAATCGGTCGAGGGAGTACGCTACATCTCAAACCGAATCATCCAACTGTCGTTGAAACTCAAGGAGGGTCGGCGGCTGCGGGTGACTCAGGTATACGCTCCCCACGCTGGACGTGCTGATGATGAGTACGAAAAATTCCTGGACGACCTAGGGCAAGCGCTCGAGGGTCATTGTCCGCATGACCTGATAATTGGCGATTTCAATGCCATTGTCGGAAAGCGGCAAGCTGGCGAAACCTGCTGCGGCAAATTCGGATTAGGCGAAAGAAACGCTCGAGGGGAGTCCCTAGTCAACTTCTGCGAGGCACACGGGCTCTCAATAATGAACTGCTTCTTCAAGAAGAGGCAGAACAGACGTTGGACCTGGAAAGCCCCAAATGGACGAACCTTGAACGAAATAGATTACATACTGGCCAGAAACCGAAAATCCGTAGTGGACGTCAGCGTAGTCCAGAGCAATAGCATGGGGAGCGATCACCGCCCCGTCCGTGCCACCCTCGAATTCCCCTCCTCCTCTCCTCCGCGTGCAACACTGCCCCGCCGATTACCATCAACCTATGACCGCCTTCAATTACAAGTCCACATGCTGCTACAGGGGATCCCCCCGACCGCACCATACGGCGAAATAGTTGATGCTATCAAAAAGGCTATGAAGGGTGCGGAGCAAAAGACGAACCGCACCCAGCGCATCAGCGACCGCACAAGGCAATTAATGGCCGAGCGTCGAGCGATGCGAGGCGGAATAGGCAGTGCCCCCTTCCAGCTGGTGCGGTATACTGCCATCTGTAAGGCGGTCCGCTGGTCGCTCGAAGAGGACATCCAATGAAATAAGAATTTTTATTTTATCTTTTCTAATTTACTCCTGCATCAGAGACTTCAACCCTAGGAGAGACGACCCGAAGGCCGCCAAAGTCGGCTGCTGGCACTGACGGGCGCCACGCCGTAGGTCGACAGGCAACGTGCCGTCTTTTTGAACCAGCTATAACAGCACAGCTCGGTCGACCGCGCACATTCACTCAAGACAACTGCACGCAGCCGGACTTGAACCCCAGTGCGCAGTTTGCTGTTTTTCAACCGAACGCTTCTACCACTTAACTAAGCACGTCCTTTTTAGGATTTTTATTTGTTCGATTAGAACACTTTTAAAGCATTTTCTACAAGGCCAAATAATTTTCAAATTAGCATTATTATCAACTGAATGCTCAACTTGCAAAGTTAGGGTATCGTGTATATTTATGTCCCATAGTAAATTTGTAATGAATTTTTTAAAATTCAACCACAAATCGAAAAGTTTTTTCAATTTTTAAAAACCGGTGCAAAAACAACTCTTGACTTACTCGTGAGTCATCTCTTTATCTCGTAATTCCGACCGCTCGTTTCTGTGTTTTTCTTATTTTAACCTTTTGTTGTTTTAATCTTTGAAAAATGCTTTACCGCACTCCAGAGTTTGAAGACAATAACCTTCCAATTGTATCAATGTGTATTATTACTGACCGAAATCGATGTCCAGCTAATTTTACCCCGGTATTTTTTTTTTCCAAAACTAATTTTGTCACTTTTAGGTTTTAAAAGCGCAGGACGACGGCCGAAGTTGATGCAGACTGTGGAAGGCTCGTTTTGGTTTTTGGAATTTTTAACCGCACCTGTGCGACCTATATGCTGTTTAGATCGAACTGTCACCGGAATCAGTTAAAAGTTTCAATTTTTTTTTTAAATTTAATTTTTAAGGGAATCACACTTGAGGTCATTATGATTTAGTAATAATTAATGAAAATGAGGCTGCTCACAACTTAATTTCGTCTTGTATCGATCTACTGCTTGACACAAGTAAATTTTTAGATTTTTTTATTATTTTAAAATTTTAGTAAGACACGTGCTCTTTAACAAAGAAGTTTATTGTGTTGCGATTCACGCCAGCGAAACGGATGCCCATCGATGCAATTAAAACTGACATTATAGTTTGCAACAAAAACAACCGACCACCAAATGGGTTATGTATCAGCTGGGTGAAGTTGTTTTCTAGTAAAAAAACTTTAAAGTTTTCTCTCAATTTAACAAAACCTTTTTGGAACAATTTAAAAATTTGTTATTCCGATTTTAAGCGATTGCGTCGATGGCGTCTTTAATTTGCTTGCAAAGTTGCAACTATTTCTTCAGAGTTCACGGGCAATAAAACAGCACATTCCTGCGCTAGCAAGGTAAGTGTCATTAACTACACCCATGGTTATGTATCAACTCTTATATTTCTTTCGCCACTTTTGATTCTCTGTATCGTCGCTTAACGGTTGAACCTGTTTCCGCGACCTGTCGGCAGGGTTCTCGCCTTGTCTCTTACTCAGGCGCTCCATTTGTGTACTGAATGTGGACTCGCACGGTGTGCCTTTCAGCTTACCCACCGCTTTTACAATCCACTCGCTTACTGGGCATTCCGGCTTGAACCCTGGCGATACTTTGCCAGACATAGATTTAGCTACATTTGATTATAACTTTCGTCTCGAACGTTCAATTCTTGGTCAATATTAATAATTTCGGCTTATTGCCCACAATAAATTTTACATTTTATCTAACAAAATTTATTCCTAAAAAGTTAAGGTTATTGTATCAAATGTTAAATTGTTCATTAAGTTTCCGGAAACATAAAATAGTCTCAATAGAGATAATTGTATTATCTCTATTATTGTCTAAACTATCATTTCTGCAAAAACTGTCTAAAATAGAAATAGGCGTTTTCTGAGAGTCGCTAAAATTCAAATATGAATTGAATCACAGCGTGAAAGCTGTCATAGTTCATATCACAACAGATTTCAAGACGCCGGAACTGTATTTGGATTAACTGCCTATTGATGATCCTCGAAATTTCAAATGGAACTGAGTTGCTACCAAAGATCCGCACGTCCTTGAAAAGTCGACCAAGACTCTGTTGTCGCACTTGTCGAGAAGGTGTCGGAATTTACGATTTCCAGAGGAAGTGACGTTGAGACTTGAGGGGTGTAGAGATTAGAACGTTATATAGGGGGAAGACTCAGCAAGAGAGTCTAGCAACGGTGATGTTAGAGATTGCACCCGCGTGATGTTAGTGGACAATAGAGAGATCGCGTAAGACCGATTAGGAGTCAGCTTATTTCACGAATATGACTAGCGCAATTAAGTCAAGCCTACAAGGACCCACGTTGAGACATGCCCTACAGGGAGCGATAGTTAATAATTCAGATTCACCCTAAGCCCTATTAGGAGCCAATTGACTGGATTGATTCGATCGAGAGGGATCTCAAACGATTAAAGACAGTCAAAACGCTTGGCTTTTTCAAATCGGTTGAATGATTGAATTGAAGTTGTCGCAAACGGAACCGCACAGCCGTTTGCGAGTATCAACGGAGTTGTAAGGGGAAAGAAGTGAGTCGAAAACCCGCGAAAGGAAGAAGGTTTCGAGGGGAAAACCTGCGGCAGGTCAAATGGCCGAGCGGCGGCATTCATGATCG
>JACCHV010002806.1:0-19863 GCA_018907245.1 Eupristina koningsbergeri | reverse complement strand
TTATATGCTAATTTATTTTGCACTCACAGGTGCATATTAACAATCTCATGTAAATGCCAGTTCTATCATATTTATATATAAGAAAATCCATGTACAATTGCAGTATTTTGGGACTATATACGTTGTTTTTACATCCGCAAGTCCATTAAAATAAAATTTTACTATAGAAAATCAATTTGTCATTATTATATGCTAATTTATTATGCTCTAACATGTGCATTTTAACAATCTCATACAAATACCAGCTCTATTTTGTTTATATACAAGAAAATCCATTTACAATTGCAGTATTTTGGGACTATATACGTTGTTATTACATCCCCAAGTCCATTAAAATAAAATTTTACTATAGAAAATCAAATTGTCATTATTATATGCTAATTTATTATGCACTCATATGCATTTACAGATGCATTTTGACAATCTTATGTAAATGGCAGCTGTATTTTGTTTATATACAAGAAAATCCATTTACAATTGCAGTATTTTGGGAATATATACGTTGTTTTTACATCCCCAAGTACATTAAATTAAGATTTTATTGCAGAAATTCAAATTGTCATTATTATATGCTAATTTATTATGCACTCACAGGTGTATTTTAACAATCTCTTGTAATGCCAGTTCTATTTTGTTTATATACAAAAAAATACATTTATAATTGCATAATTTAGGAATATATCCTCTGTTTTTGCAATCTGAAGTACATTAAATTAAGATTTTATTGTAGAAAATCAAATTATCATAATTATATGCTAATTTATTATGCTCTAACAGGTGCATTTTACAATCTCATATAAATACCAGCTCTATTTGGTTTATATATAAGAAAATCCATTTACAATTGCAGTATTTTAGGACTATATACGTTGTTTTTACATCCCCAAGTGCATTAAATTAAGATTTTATTGCAGAAATTCAAATTGTCATTATTATATGCTAATTTATTATGCACTCACAGGTGCATTTTAACAATCTCATGTAAATGCCAGTTCTATTTTGTTTATATACAAAAAAATACATTTATAATTGCATAATTTAGGAATATATCCTCTGTTTTTGCAATCTGAAGTACATTAAATTAAGATTTTATTGTAGAAAATCAAATTATCATAATTATATGCTAATTTAATATGCTCTAACAGGTGCATTTTAAAAATCTCATATAAATACCTGCTCTATTTTGTTTATATACAAGAAAATCCATTTACAATTACAGTACTTTGGACTATATACGTTGTTTTTACATTCCCAAGTGCATTAAATTAAGATATTATTATAGAAAATCAAATTTCCATAATTATATGCTAATTTAATATGCTCTAACAGGTGCATTTTAAAAATCTCATATAAATACCAGCTCTATTTTGTCTATATACAAGAAAATCCATTTACAATTGCAGTATTTTGGGACTATATACGTTGTTTTGACATCCCCGAGTGCATTAAAATAAGATTTTATTGCAGAAATTCAAATTGTCATTATTATATGCTAATTTATTATGCACTCACAGGTGCATTTTAACAATCTCATGTAAATGCCAGTTCTATTTTGTTTATATACAAAAAAATACATTTATAATTGCATAATTTAGGAATATATCCTCTGTTTTTGCATTCTGAAGTACATTAAATTAAGATTTTATTGTAGAAATTCAAATTGTCATTATTATATGCAAATTTCTTACGCATTTACAGATGCATTTTGCCAATCTTATGTAAATGGCAGCTGTATTTTGTTTATATATAAGAAAATCCATTTACAATTACAGTATTTTGGGACTATATACGTTGTTTTACATCCCCAAGTTCATTAAATTAAGATTTTATTGCAGAAAATCAAATTGTCATAATTATATGCTAATTTAATATGCTCTAACAGGTGCATTTTAATAATCTCATATATATACAAGCTCTATTTGGTTTATATTTAAGAAAATCCATTTACAATTGCAGTATTTTGGGAATATATACGTTGTTTTTACATCCGCAAGTGCATTAAATTAAGATTTTATTATAGAAATTCAAATTGTCATTATTATATGCTAATTTATTATGCACTCACAGGTGCATTTTAACAATCTCATGTAAATGCCTGTTCTATTTTGTTTATATACAAAAAATACATTTATAATTGCATAAATGAGGAATATATCCTCTGTTTTTTGCATTCTGAAGTACATTAAATTAAGATTTTATTGTAGAAAATCAAATTATCATTATTATATGCTAATTTATTATAACAGGTGCATTTTAACAATCTCATATAAATACCAGCTCTATTTGGTTTATATATAAGAAAATCCATTTACAATTGCAGTATTTTGCGACTATATACGTTGTTTTTACATCACCAAGTGCATTAAATTAAGATTTTATTGCAGAAATTCAAACTGTCATTATTATATGCTAATTTATTATGCACTCACAGGTGCATTTTAACAATCTCATGTAAATACCAGCTCTATTTTGTTTATATACAAGAAAATCCATTTACAATTACAGTATTTTGGGACTATATACGTTGTTTTTTGCATTCTGAAGAACATTAAATTAAGATTTTATTGTAGAAATTCAAATTATCATTATTATATGCTAATTTAATATGCTCTAACATGTGCATTTGAACAATCTCATACTAATACCAGCTCTATTTTGTTTATATACAAAAAAATACATTTAAAATTGCAGTATTTTGGGACTATATACGTTGTTTTTTCATCCCCAAGTCCATTAAAATAAAATTTTACTATAGAAAATTAAATTGTCATTATTATACTCAAATTTCTTATGCATTTACAGATGGATTTTGCCAATCTTATGTAAATGCCAGTGTATTTTGTTTATATACAAGAAAATCCATTTACAATTGCAGTATTTTGGGACTATATACCATGTTTTTACATCCCCAAGTGCATTAAATTAAGATTTTATTGTAGAAATTCAAATTGTCATTATTATATGCTAATTTATTATGCACTCACAGGTGCATTTTAACAATCTCATGTAAATGCCAGTTCTATTTTGTTTATATACAAAAAAATACATTTATAATTGCATAATTTAGGAATATATCCTCTGTTTTTTGCATTCTGAAGTACATTAAATTAAGATTTTATTGTAGAAAATCAAATTATCATTATTATATGCTAATTTATTATTCTCTAACAGGTGCATTTTAACAATCTCATATAAATACCAGCTCAATTTTGTTTATATAAAAAAAAATACATTTATAATTGCAGTATTTTGGGACTATATACGTTGTTTTTACATCCCCAAGTCCATTAAAATAAAATTTTACTATAGAAAATCAAATTGTCATTATTATACTCAAATTTCTTATGCATTTACAGATGCATTTTAACAATCTCATATAAATACCAGCTCAATTTTGTTTATATATAAGAAAATCCATTTACAATTGCAGTATTTTCGGACTATATACGTTTTTTTTACATCCCCAAGTGCATTAAATTAAGATTTTATTGTAGAAATTCAAATTGTCATAATTATACTCAAATTTCTTATGCATTTACAGATGCATTTTAACAATCTCATGTAAATACCAGCTCTATTTTGTTTATATACAAGAAAATCCATTTACAATTACAGTATTTTGGGACTATATACGTTGTTTTTACATCCCCAAGTCCATTAAAATAAAATTTTACTATAGAAAATCAGATTGTCATTATTATATGCTAATTTATTATGCACTCATAGGTGCATTTTAACAATCTCATATAAATACCAGCTCAATTTTGTTTATATACAAGAAAATCCATTTACAATTGCAGTATTTTCGGACTATATACGTTGTTTTTACATCCCCAAGTGCATTAAATTAAGATTCTATTGCAGAAATTCAAATTGTCATTATTATATGCTAATTTATTTTGCACTCACAGGTGCATTTTAACAATCTCATGTAAATGCCAGTTCTATCATATTTATATATAAGAAAATCCATGTACAATTGCAGTATTTTGGGACTATATACGTTGTTTTTACATCCCCAAGTCCATTAAAATAAAATTTTACTATAGATAATCAGATTGTCATTATTATATGCTAATTTATTATGCACTCATAGGTGCATTTTAACAATCTCATATAAATACCAGCTCAATTTTGTTTATATACAAGAGAATCCATTTACAATTGCAGTATTTTGGGACTATATACGTTGTTTTTACATCCCCAAGTGCATTAAATTAAGATTTTATTGTAGAAAATCAAATTATTATTATTATATGCAAATTTATTATGCATTTACAGATGCATTTTGACAATCTTATGTAAATGGCAGCTGTATTTTGTTTATATACAAAAAAATACATTTATAATTGCATAATTTAGGAATATATCCTCTGTTTTTTGCATTCTGAAGTACATTAAATTAAGATTCTATTGCAGAAATTCAAATTGTCATTATTATATGCTAATTTATTATGCACTTACAGGTGCATTTTAACAATCTCATGTAAATGCCAGTTCTATTTTGTTTATATAAAAGAAAATCCATTTACAATTGCAGTATTTTGGGACTGTATACGTTGTTTTTACATCCCCAAGTGCATTATATTAAGATTTTATTGCAGAAATTCAAATTGTCATTATTATATGCTAATTTATTATGCACTCACAGGTGTATTTTAACAATCTCTTGTAATGCCAGTTGTATTTTGTTTATATACAAAAAAATACATTTATAATTGAATAACTGAGGAATATATCCTCTGTTTTTTGCATTCTGAAGTACATTAAATTAAGATTTTATTGTAGAAAATCAAATTATCATTATTATATGCTAATTTATTATTCTCTAACAGGTGCATTTTAACAATCTCATATAAATACCAGCTCAATTTTGTTTATATACAAAAAAATACATTTATAATTGCAGTATTTTGGGACTATATACGTTGTTTTTACATCCCCAAGTCCATTAAAATAAAATTTTACTATAGAAAATCAAATTGTCATTATTATACTCTAATATCTTATGCATTTACAGATGCATTTTGCCAATCTTATGTAAATGCCAGATGTATTTTGTTTATATACAAGAAAACCCATTTACAATTGCAGTATTTTGGGACTATATACGTTGTTTTTACATCCCCAAGTGCATTAAATTAAGATTTTATTATAGAAATTCAAATTGTCATTATTATATGCTAATTTATTATGCACTCACAGGTGCATTTTAACAATCTCATGTAAATGCCAGTTCTATTTTGTTTATATACAAAAAAATACATTTATAATTGCATAACTGAGGAATATATCCACTGTTTTTTGCATTCTGAAGTACATTAAATTAAGATTTTATTGTAGAAAATCAAATTATCATTATTATATGCTAATTTATTATTCTCTAACAGGTGCACTTTAACAATCTCATATAAATACCAGCTCAATTTTGTTTATATACAAGAAAATCCATTTACAATTGCAGTATTTTGGGACTATATACGTTGTTTTGACATCCCCGAGTGCATTAAAATAAGATTTTATTGCAGAAATTCAAATTGTCATTATTATATGCTAATTTATTATGCACTCGAAGGTGCATTTTAACAATCTCATGTAAATGCCAGTTCTATTTTGTTTATATACAAAAAAATACATTTATAATTGCATAATTTAGGAATATATCCTCTGTTTTTGCAATCTGAAGTACATTAAATTAAGATTTTATTATAGAAATTCAAATTGTCAATATTATAGTCAAATTTCTTACGCATTTACAGATGCATTTTGCCAATCTTATGTAAATGGCAGCTGTATTTTGTTAATATATAAGAAAATCCATTTACAATTACAGTATTTTGGGACTCTATACGTTATTTTACATTCCCAAGTTCATTAAATTAAGATATTATTATAGAAAATCAAATTGTCATAATTATATGCTAATTTAATATGCTCTAACAGGTGCATTTTAATAATCTCATATAAATACAAGCTCTATTTGGTTTATATTTAAGAAAATCCATTTACAATTGCAGTATTTTGGGAATATATACGTTGTTTTTACATCCGCAAGTACATTAAATTAAGATTTTATTGCAGAAATTCAAATTGTCATTATTATATGCTAATTTATTATGCACTCACAGGTGTATTTTAACAATCTCTTGTAATGCCAGATGAATTTTGTTTATATACAAAAAAATACATTTATATTTGCATAATTTAGGAATACATCCTCTGGTTTTGCTTTCTGAAGTACATTAAATTAAGATTTTAATGTAGAAAATCAAATTATCATTATTATATGCTAATTTAATATGCTGTAACAGGTGCATTTTAATAATCTCATATAAATACCAGCTCTATTTGGTTTATATATAAGAAAATCCATTTACAATTGCAGTATTTTGGGACTATATACGTTGTTTTTACATCCCCAAGTGCATTAAATTAAGATTTTATTGCAGAAATTCAAATTGTCATTATTATATGCTAATTTATTTTGCACTCACAGGTGCATATTAACAATCTCATGTAAATGCCAGTTCTATCATATTTATATATAAGAAAATCCATGTACAATTGCAGTATTTTGGGACTATATACGTTGTTTTTACATCCGCAAGTCCATTAAAATAAAATTTTACTATAGAAAATCAATTTGTCATTATTATATGCTAATTTATTATGCTCTAACATGTGCATTTTAACAATCTCATACAAATACCAGCTCTATTTTGTTTATATACAAGAAAATCCATTTACAATTGCAGTATTTTGGGACTATATACGTTGTTATTACATCCCCAAGTCCATTAAAATATAATTTTACTATAGAAAATCAAATTGTCATTATTATATGCTAATTTATTATGCACTCATAGGTGCATTTTAACAATCTCATATAAATACCAGCTCAATTTTGTTTATATAAAAGAAAATCCATTTACAATTGCAGTATTTTGCGACTATATACGTTGTTTTTACATCCCCAAGTGCATTAAATTAAGATTTTATTGTAGAAAATCTAATTATTATAATTATATGCTAATTTAATATGCTCTAACAGGTGCATTTTAAAAATCTCATATAAATACCAGCTCTATTTTGTTTATATACAAGAAAATCCATTTACAATTGCAGTATTTTGGGACTATATACGTTGTTTTTACATCCCCAAGTGCATTAAATTAAGATTTTATTGTAGAAAATCAAATTATCATAATTATATGCTAATTTAATATGCTCTAACAGGTGCATTTTAAAAATCTCATATAAATACCAGCTCTATTTTGTTTATATACTAGAAAATCCATGTACAATTGCAGTATTTTGGGACTATATACGTTGTTATTACATCGCCAAGTCCATTAAAATAAAATTTTACTATAGAAAATCAAATTGTCATTATTATATGCTAATTTATTATGCACTGCCAGATGCATTTTAAAAATCTCATATAAATACCAGCTCTATTTTGTTTATATACAAGAAAATCCATTTACAATTGCAGTATTTTGGGACTATATACGTTGTTATTACATCCCCAAGTCCATTAAAATAAAATTTTACTATAGAAAATCAAATTGTCATTATTATATGCTAATTTATTATATGCATTTACAGATGCATTTTGCCAATCTTATGTAAATGGTAGCTGTATTTTGTTTATATACATGAAAATCCATTTACAATTGCAGTTTTTTGGGACTATATACGTTGTTTTTACATCCCCAAGTGCATTAAATTAAGATTTTATTGTAGAAATTCAAATTGTCATTATTATATGCTAATTTATTATGCTCTAACATGTGCATTTTAACAATCTCATACAAATACCAGCTCTATTTTGTTTATATACAAGAAAATCCATTTACAATTGCAGTATTTTGGGACTATATACGTTTTTTTTACATCCCCAAGTGCATTATATTAAGATTTTATTATAGAAAATCAAATTGTCATTATTATATGTAAATTTATTATGCATTTACAGATGCATTTTGCCAATCTTATGTAAATGGCAGCTGTATTTTGTTTATATATAAGAAAATCCATTTACAATTAAAGTATTTTGGGACTATATACGTTGTTTTTACATTCCCAAGTGCATTAAATTAAGATTTTATTGTAGAAATTAAAATTGTCGTTATTATATGCTAATTTATTATGCACTCACAGGTGCATTTTAACAATCTCATGTAAATGCCAGTTCTATTTTGTTTATATATAAGAAAATCCATTTACAATTGCAGTATTTTGGGACTATATACGTTGTTTTTACATTCCCAAGTGCATTAAATTAAGATTTTATTGTAGAAATTAAAATTGTCGTTATTATATGCTAATTTAATATGCTCTAACATGTGCATTTTAACAATCTCATATAAATACCAGCTCAATTTTGTTTATATACAAGAAAATCCATTTACAATTGCAGTATTCTGCGACTATATACGTTGTTTTTACATCACCAAGTGCATTAAATTAAGATTTTATTGCAGAAATTCAAATTGTCATTATTATATGCTAATTTATTATGCACTCACAGGTGCATTTTAACAATCTCTTGTAAGGCCAGATGTATTTTGTTTATATACAAAAAAATATATTTATAATTGCATAATTTAGGAATACATCCTCTGGTTTTACATCCCCAAGTCCATTAAATTAAGATTTTAATGCAGAAATTCAAATTGTCATTATTATATGAAAATTTATTATGCACTTACAGGTGCATTTTAAAAATCGCATATAAATACCAGCTCTATTTTGTTTATATACATGAAAATCCATTTACAATTACAGTATTTTGGGACTATATACGTTATTTTTACATCCCCAAGTGCATTAAATTAAGATTTTATTATAGAAAATCAAATTGTCATTATTATAGTCAAATTTCTTATGCATTTACAGATGCATTTTGCCAATCTTATGTAAATGGCAGCTGTATTTTGTTTATATACATGAAAATCCATTTACAATTGCATAATTTAGGAATATATCCTCTGTTTTTTGCATTCTGAAGAACATTAAATTAAGATTTTATTGTTGAAAATCAAATTATCATCATTATATGCTATTTTAATATGTTCTAACAGGTGCATTTCAACAATCTCATATAAATACCAGCTCAATTTTGGTTATATATAAGAAAATTCATTTACAATTGCAGTATATTGGGACTATTTACGTTGTTTTTACATCACCAAGTGCATTAAATTAAGATTTTATTGTACAAATTCAAATTGTCATTATTATATACTAATTTATTATGCATTTACAGATGCATTTTGCCAATCTTATGTAAATGGCAGCTGTATTTTGTTAAATACATGAAAATCCATTTAGAATTGCAGTTTTTTGGGACTATATACGTTGTTTTTACATCCCCAAGTGCATTAAATTAAGATTTTATTGTAGAAATTCAAATTGTCATTATTATATGCTAATTTATTATGCACTCACAGGTGCATTTTAACAATCTCTTGTAATGCCAGATGTATTTTGTTTATATACAAAAAAATACATTTATAATTGCATAATTTAGGAATACATCCTCTGGTTTTACATCCCCAAGTCCATTAAATTAAGATTTTAATGCAGAAATTCAAATTGTCATTATTATATGAAAATTTATTATGCACTTACAGGTGCATTTTAAAAATCGCATATAAATACCAGCTCTATTTTGTTTATATACAAGAAAATCCATTTACAATTACAGTATTTTGGGACTATATACGTTATTTTTACATCCCCAAGTGCATTAAATTAAGATTTTATTATAGAAAATCAAATTGTCATTATTATATGCTAATTTATTATGCACTCACAGGTGCATTTTAACAATCTCTTGTAATGCCAGATGTATTTTGTTTATATACAAAAAAATATATTTATAATTGCATAATTTAGGAATACATCCTCTGGTTTTACATCCCCAAGTCCATTAAATTAAGATTTTAATGCAGAAATTCAAATTGTCATTATTATATGAAAATTTATTATGCACTTACAGGTGCATTTTAAAAATCGCATATAAATACCAGCTCTATTTTGTTTATATACATGAAAATCCATTTACAATTACAGTATTTTGGGACTATATACGTTATTTTTACATCCCCAAGTGCATTAAATTAAGATTTTATTATAGAAAATCAAATTGTCATTATTATAGTCAAATTTCTTATGCATTTACAGATGCATTTTGCCAATCTTATGTAAATGCTAGCTGTATTTTGTATATATACAAGAAAATCCTTTTACAATTGCAGTATTTTGGGACTATATAAGTTGTTTTTACATCCCCAAGTGCTATAAATTAAGATTTTATTATTGAAATTCAAATTGTCATTATTATATGCTAATTTATTATGCACTCACAGGTGCATTTTAACAATCTCATGTAAATGCCAGTTCTATTTTGTTTATATACAAAAAAATACATTTATAATTGCATAAGTTAGGAATATATCCTCTGTTTTTTGCATTCTGAAGTACAATAAATTAAGATTTTATTGTAGAAAATCAAATTATCATTATTATATGCTAATTTATTATGCTCTAACAGGTGCATTTTAACAATCTCATATAAATACCAGCTTAATTTTGTTTATATATAAGAAAATCCATTTACAATTGCAGTATTTTGGGACTATATACGTTGTTTTACATCCCCAAGTGCATTAAATTAAGATTTTATTGTAGAAATTCAAATTGTCATAATTATACTCAAATTTCTTAAGCATTTACAGATGCATTTTGCCAATCTTATGTAAATGCCAGCTGTATTTTGTTTATATACAGAAAATCCATTTACAATTGCAGTATTTTGGGACTATATACGTTGTTTTTACATCCCGAAGTGCATTAAATTAAGATTTTATTGCAGAAATTCAAATTGTCTTAATTATACTCAAATTTCTTATGCATTTACAGATGCATTTTGCCAATCTCATATAAATATCAGATCAATTTTGTTTATATATAAGAAAATCCATTTACAATTGCAGTATTTTGGGACTATATACGTTGTTTTTACATCCCCATGTGCTATAAATTAAGATTTTATTATTGAAATTCAAATTGTCATTATTATATGCTAATTTATTATGCACTCACAGGTGCATTTTAACAATCTCATGTAAATGCCAGTTCTATTTTGTTTATATACAAAAAAATACATTTATAATTGCATAACTTAGGAATATATCCTCTGTTTTTTGCATTCTGAAGTACAATAAATTAAGATTTTATTGCAGAAATTCAAATTGTCATTATTATATGCTAATTTAATATGCTCTAACATGTGCATTTTAACAATCTCATATAAAAACCAGCTCTATTTTGTTTATATACAAGCAAGTCCATTTACAATTGCAGTATTTTGGGACTATATACGTTGTTTTTACATCACCAATTAGATTAAATTAAGATTTTATTGTAGAAATTCAAATTGTCATTATTATATGCTAATTTATTATGCACTCACAGGTGCATTTTAACAATCTCATGTAAATGCCAGATATATTTTGTTTATATACAAAAAAATACATTTATAATTGCAAAATTTAGGAATACATCCTCTAGTTTTACATCCCCAAGTGCATTAAATTAAGATTTTATTGCAGAAATTCAAATTGTCATTATTATATGAAAATTTATTATGCACTTACAGGTGCATTTTAACAATCTCATGTAAATGCCATTTCTATTTTGTTTATATACAAAAAAATACATTTATAATTACATAATTTAGGAATATATCCTCTGTTTTTTGCATTCTGAAGAACAATAAATTAAGATTTTATTGTTGAAAATCAAATTATCATCATTATATGCTATTTTAATATTCTCTAACAGGTGCATTTCAACAATCTCATATAAATACCAGCTCAATTTTGGTTATATATAAGAAAATTCATTTACAATTGCAGTATTTTGGGACTATTTACGTTGTTTTTACATCACCAAGTGCATTAAATTAAGATTTTATTGTAGAAATTCAAATTGTCATTATTATATACTAATTTATTATGCATTTACAGATGCATTTTGCCAATCTTATGTAAATGGCAGCTGTATTTTGTTTATATACATGAAAATCCATTTACAATTGCAGTTTTTTGGGACTATCTACGTTGTTTTTACATCCCCAAGTGCATTAAATTTAGATTTTATTGTAGAAATTCAAATTGTCATTATTATATGCTAATTTATTATGCTCTAACATGTGCATTTTAACAATCTCATATAAATACCAGCTCAATTTTGTTTATATACAAGAAAATCCATTTACAATTGCAGTATTTTGGGACTATATACGTTATTTTTACATCCCCAAGTGCATTAAATTAAGATTTTATTATAGAAAATCAAATTGTCATTATTATAGTCAAATTTCTTATGCATTTACAGATGCATTTTGCCAATCTAATGTAAATGCTAGCTGTATTTTGTATATATACAAGAAAATCCTTTTACAATTGCAGTATTTTGGGACTATGTAAGTTGTTTTTACATCCCCAAGTGCTATAAATTAAGATTTTATTGCAGAAATTCAAATTGTCATAATTATATGCTAATTTCTTATGCATTTACAGATGCATTTTGCCAATCTTATGTAAATGCCAACTGTATTTTGTTTATATATAAGAAAATCCATTTACAATTGCAATATTTTGGGACTATATACGTTGTTTTTACATCCCCAAGTGCATTAAATTAAGATTTTATTATTGAAATTCAAATTGTCATTATTATATGCTAATTTATTATGCACTCACAGGTGCATTTTAACAATCTCTTGTAATGCCAGATGTATTTTGTTTATATACAAAAAAATACATTTATAATTGCATAATTTAGGAATACATCCTCTGGTTTTACATCCCCAAGTGCATTAAATTAAGATTTTAATGCAGAAATTCAAATTGTCATTATTATATGAAAATTTATTATGCACTTACAGGTGCATTTTAAAAATCTCATATAAATACCAGCTCTATTTTGTTTATATACAAGAAAATCCATTTACAATTACAGTATTTTGGGACTATATAAGTTGTTTTTACATCCCCAAGTGCTATAAATTAAGATTTTATTGCAGAAATTCAAATTGTCATAATTATATGCTAATTTCTTATGCATTTACAGATGCATTTTGCCAATCTTATATAAATGCCAACTGTATTTTGTTTATATATAAGAAAATCCATTTACAATTGCAATATTTTGGGACTATATACGTTGTTTTTACATCCCCAAGTGCATTAAATTAAGATTTTATTATTGAAATTCAAATTGTCATTATTATATGCTAATTTATTATGCACTCACAGGTGCATTTTAACAATCTCATGTAAATGCCAGTTCTATTTTGTTTATATACAAAAAAATACATTTATAATTGCATAACTTAGGAATATATCCTCTGTTTTTTGCATTTGAAGAACATTAAATTAAGATTTTATTGTAGAAAATCAAAATATCATTATTATATGCTAATTTATTATGCTCTAACAGGTGCATTTTAACAATCTCATATAAATACCAGCTCAATTTTGTTTATATATAAGAAAATCCATTTACAATTGCAGTATTTTGGGACTATATACGTTGTTTTTACATCCCCAAGTGCATTAAATTAAGATTTTATTGTAGAAATTCAAATTGTCATTATTATATGCTAATTTATTATGATCTAACATGTGCATTTTAACAATCTCATACAAATACCAGCTCTATTTTGTTTATATACAAGAAAATCCATTTACAATTGCAGTATTTTGGGACTATATACGTTGTTTTTACATCCCCAAGTGCATTATATTAAGATTTTATTGCAGAAATTCAAATTGTCATTATTATGTGCCAATTTATTATGCACTCACAGGTGCATTTTAACAATCTCTTGTAATGCCAGATGTATTTTGTTTATATACAAAAAAATACATTTATAATTGCATAATTTAGGAATACATCCTCTGGTTTTTGCATTCTGAAGAACATTAAATTAAGATTTTATTGTAGAAATTCAATTTGTCATTATTATATGCTAATTTAATTTGCTCTAACATGTGCATTTTAACAATCTCATATAAATACCAGCTCAATTTTGTTTATATATAAGAAAATCCATTTACAATTGCAGTATTTTGGGACTATATACGTTGTTTTTACATCCCCAAGTGCATTATATTAAGATTTTATTGCAGAAATTCAAATTGTCATTATTATATGCTAATTTATTATGCTCTAACATGTGCATTTCAACAATCTCATACAAATACCAGCTGTATTTTGTTTATATACAAGGAAATCCATTTACAATTGCAGTATTTTGCGACTATATACGTTGTTTTTACATCACCAAGTGCATTAAATTAAGATTTTATTGCAGAAATTCAAATTGTCATTATTATATGCTAATTTATTATGCTCTAACATGTGCATTTTAACAATCTCATACAAATACCAGCTCTATTTTGTTTATATACAAGAAAATCCATTTACAATTGCAGTATTTTGGGACTATATACGTTGTTTTTACATCCCAAGTGCATTATATTAAGATTTTATTGTAGAAATTCAAATTGTCATTATTATATGCTAATTTATTATGCTCTAACATGTGCATTTTAACAATCTCATACAAATACCAGCTCTATTTTGTTTATATACAAAAAAAATACATTTATAATTGCATAATTTAGGAATATATCCTATGTTTTTTGCATTCTGAAGAACATTAAATTAAGATTTTATTGTAGAAATTCAAATTGTCATTATTATATGCTAATTTAATATGCTCTAACATGTGCATTTTAACAATCTCATATAAATACCAGCTCAATTTTGTTTATATACAAGACAATCCATTTACAATTGCAGTATTTTGCGACTATATACATTGTTTTTACATCACCAAGTTCATTAAATTAAGATTTTATTGCAGAAATTCAAATTGTCATTATTATATGCTAATTTATTATGCACTCACAGGTGCATTTTAACAATCTCTTGTAATGCCAGATGTATTTTGTTTATATACAAAAAAATACATTTATAATTAAATAATTTAGGAATACATCCTCTGGTTTTACATCCCCAAGTGCATTAAATTAAGATTTTATTGCAGAAATTCAAATTGTCATTATTATATGAAAATTTATTATGCACTTACAGGTGCATTTTAAAAATCTCATATAAATATCAGCTCTATTTTGTTTATATACAAGAAAATCCATTTACAATTACAGTATTTTGGGACTATATACGTTGTTTTTACATCCCCAAGTGCTATAAATTAAGATTTTATTGCAGAAATTCAAATTGTCATAATTATATGCTAATTTCTTATGCATTTACAGATGCATTTTCCCAATCTTATGTAAATGCCAACTGTATTTTGTTTATATATAAGAAAATCCATTTACAATTGCAGTATTTTGGGACTATATACGTTGTTTTTACATCCCCAAGTGCATTAAATTAAGATTTTATTATTGAAATTCAAATTATCATTATTATATGCTAATTTATTATGCACTCACAGGTGCATTTTAACAATCTCATGTAAATGCCAGTTCTATTTTGTTTATATACAAAAAAATACATTTATAATTGCATAACTTAGTAATATATCATCTGTTTTTTGCATTCTGAAGTACAATAAATTAAGATTTTATTGTAGAAAATCAAATTATCATTATTATATGCTAATTTATTATGCTCTAACAGGTGCATTTTAACAATCTCATATAAATACCAGCTCAATTTTGTTTATATATAAGAAAATCCATTTACAATTACAGTATTTTGGGACTATATACGTTGTTTTTACATCCCCAAGTGCTATAAATTAAGATTTTATTGCAGAAATTCAAATTGTCATAATTATATGCTAATTTCTTATGCATTTACAGATGCATTTTCCCAATCTTATGTAAATGCCAACTGTATTTTGTTTATATATAAGAAAATCCATTTACAATTGCAGTATTTTGGGACTATATACGTTGTTTTCACATCCCGAAGTGCATTAAATTAAGATTTTATTGCAGAAATTCAAACTGTCATTATTATATGCTAATTTATTATGCACTCACAGGTGCATTTTAACAATCTCTTGTAATGCCATATATATTTTGTTTATATACAAAAAAATACATTTATAATTGCGTAATTTAGGAATATATCCTCTGTTTTTGCATTTGAAGAACATTAAATTAAGATTTTATTGTAGAAAATCAAAATATCATTATTATATGCTAATTTATTATGCTCTAACAGGTGCATTTTAACAATCTCATATAAATACCAGCTCAATTTTGTTTATATATAAGAAAATCCATTTACAATTGCAGTATTTTGGGACTATATACGTTGTTTTTACATCCCCAAGTGCATTAAATTAAGATTTTATTGTAGAAATTCAAATTGTCATTATTATATGCTAATTTATTATGATCTAACATGTGCATTTTAACAATCTCATACAAATACCAGCTCTATTTTGTTTATATACAAGAAAATCCATTTACAATTGCAGTATTTTGGGACTATATACGTTGTTTTTACATCCCCAAGTGCATTATATTAAGATTTTATTGCAGAAATTCAAATTGTCATTATTATGTGCCAATTTATTATGCACTCACAGGTGCATTTTAACAATCTCTTGTAATGCCAGATGTATTTTGTTTATATACAAAAAAATACATTTATAATTGCATAATTTAGGAATACATCCTCTGGTTTTTGCATTCTGAAGAACATTAAATTAAGATTTTATTGTAGAAATTCAATTTGTCATTATTATATGCTAATTTAATTTGCTCTAACATGTGCATTTTAACAATCTCATATAAATACCAGCTCAATTTTGTTTATATATAAGAAAATCCATTTACAATTGCAGTATTTTGGGACTATATACGTTGTTTTTACATCCCCAAGTGCATTATATTAAGATTTTATTGCAGAAATTCAAATTGTCATTATTATATGCTAATTTATTATGCTCTAACATGTGCATTTCAACAATCTCATACAAATACCAGCTGTATTTTGTTTATATACAAGGAAATCCATTTACAATTGCAGTATTTTGCGACTATATACGTTGTTTTTACATCACCAAGTGCATTAAATTAAGATTTTATTGCAGAAATTCAAATTGTCATTATTATATGCTAATTTATTTTGCTCTAACATGTGCATTTTAACAATCTCATACAAATACCAGCTCTATTTTGTTTATATACAAGAAAATCCATTTACAATTGCAGTATTTTGGGACTATATACGTTGTTTTTACATCCCAAGTGCATTATATTAAGATTTTATTGTAGAAATTCAAATTGTCATTATTATATGCTAATTTATTATGCTCTAACATGTGCATTTTAACAATCTCATACAAATACCAGCTCTATTTTGTTTATATACAAAAAAAATACATTTATAATTGCATAATTTAGGAATATATCCTATGTTTTTTGCATTCTGAAGAACATTAAATTAAGATTTTATTGTAGAAATTCAAATTGTCATTATTATATGCTAATTTAATATGCTCTAACATGTGCATTTTAACAATCTCATATAAATACCAGCTCAATTTTGTTTATATACAAGACAATCCATTTACAATTGCAGTATTTTGCGACTATATACATTGTTTTTACATCACCAAGTTCATTAAATTAAGATTTTATTGCAGAAATTCAAATTGTCATTATTATATGCTAATTTATTATGCACTCACAGGTGCATTTTAACAATCTCTTGTAATGCCAGATGTATTTTGTTTATATACAAAAAAATACATTTATAATTAAATAATTTAGGAATACATCCTCTGGTTTTACATCCCCAAGTGCATTAAATTAAGATTTTATTGCAGAAATTCAAATTGTCATTATTATATGAAAATTTATTATGCACTTACAGGTGCATTTTAAAAATCTCATATAAATATCAGCTCTATTTTGTTTATATACAAGAAAATCCATTTACAATTACAGTATTTTGGGACTATATACGTTGTTTTTACATCCCCAAGTGCTATAAATTAAGATTTTATTGCAGAAATTCAAATTGTCATAATTATATGCTAATTTCTTATGCATTTACAGATGCATTTTCCCAATCTTATGTAAATGCCAACTGTATTTTGTTTATATATAAGAAAATCCATTTACAATTGCAGTATTTTGGGACTATATACGTTGTTTTTACATCCCCAAGTGCATTAAATTAAGATTTTATTATTGAAATTCAAATTATCATTATTATATGCTAATTTATTATGCACTCACAGGTGCATTTTAACAATCTCATGTAAATGCCAGTTCTATTTTGTTTATATACAAAAAAATACATTTATAATTGCATAACTTAGTAATATATCATCTGTTTTTTGCATTCTGAAGTACAATAAATTAAGATTTTATTGTAGAAAATCAAATTATCATTATTATATGCTAATTTATTATGCTCTAACAGGTGCATTTTAACAATCTCATATAAATACCAGCTCAATTTTGTTTATATATAAGAAAATCCATTTACAATTACAGTATTTTGGGACTATATACGTTGTTTTTACATCCCCAAGTGCTATAAATTAAGATTTTATTGCAGAAATTCAAATTGTCATAATTATATGCTAATTTCTTATGCATTTACAGATGCATTTTGCCAATCTTATGTAAATGCCAACTGTATTTTGTTTATATATAAGAAAATCCATTTACAATTGCAATATTTTGGGACTATATACGTTGTTTTTACATCCCCAAGTGCATTAAATTAAGATTTTATTATTGAAATTCAAATTGTCATTATTATATGCTAATTTATTATGCACTCACAGGTGCATTTTAACAATCTCTTGTAATGCCAGATGTATTTTGTTTATATACAAAAAAATACATTTATAATTGCATAATTTAGGAATACATCCTCTGGTTTTACATCCCCAAGTGCATTAAATTAAGATTTTAATGCAGAAATTCAAATTGTCATTATTATATGAAAATTTATTATGCACTTACAGGTGCATTTTAAAAATCTCATATAAATACCAGCTCTATTTTGTTTATATACAAGAAAATCCATTTACAATTACAGTATTTTGGGACTATATAAGTTGTTTTTACATCCCCAAGTGCTATAAATTAAGATTTTATTGCAGAAATTCAAATTGTCATAATTATATGCTAATTTCTTATGCATTTACAGATGCATTTTGCCAATCTTATATAAATGCCAACTGTATTTTGTTTATATATAAGAAAATCCATTTACAATTGCAGTATTTTGGGACTATATACGTTGTTTTCACATCCCGAAGTGCATTAAATTAAGATTTTATTGCAGAAATTCAAACTGTCATTATTATATGCTAATTTATTATGCACTCACAGGTGCATTTTAACAATCTCTTGTAATGCCATATATATTTTGTTTATATACAAAAAAATACATTTATAATTGCGTAATTTATGAATATATCCTCTGTTTTTGCATTCTGAAGTACATTAAATTAAGATTTTATTGCAGAAATTCAAATTGTCATTATTATATGCTAATTTAATATGCTCTAACAGGTGCATTTTATAAATCTCATAAAAATACCAGCTCTATTTTATTTGTATACAAGAAAATCCATTTACAATTGCAGTATTTTGGGACTATATACGTTGTTTTTACATCCCCAAGTGCATTAAATTAAGATTTTATTGCAGAAATTCAAATTGTCATTATTATATGCTAATTTATTATGCACTCACAGGTGCATTTTAACAATCTCTTGTAATGCCATATATATTTTGTTTATATACAAAAAAATACATTTATAATTGC
>JACCHV010002805.1:0-10891 GCA_018907245.1 Eupristina koningsbergeri | reverse complement strand
AATACCAGCTGTATTTTCTTTATATGATCGAAAATGGAAAAACGATTGCAGTATATTGAGGATATAGACATTGTTTTTACATTGTCAAGTTCATTAAATTATGATTTTATTGTAGAAATTCAAATTGTCATTATTATATACAAATTATTTATGCACTCACAGGTGCATTTTATAAATCTCATGTAAATTCCAGCTGTATTTTGTTTACCTACTCGATAATGCATTTACAGTTGCAGTTCTTTGAGGATATATACATTATTTTTACATTCTCAAATGCATTAAATTAAGATTTTATTGTAGAAATTCAAATTGTCATTATTATATACAAATTATTTATGCACTCACAGGTGCATTTTAACAATCTAATGTAAATTCCAGTTGTATTTTGTTTATCTTCTCGATAATGCATTTACAATTGCAGAATTTTGAGACTATACACATTTTTTTTACATTCTCAAGTGCATTAAATTAAGATTTTATTGTAGAAATTCAAATTGTCATTATTATATGCAAATTTATTATGCACTCACAGGTGCATTTTAACAATCTGATATAAATACCAGCTGTATTTTCTTTATATGATCGAAAATGAAATAACGATTGCAGTATATTCAAGATATATACATTGTTTTTACATATTCAAGTGCATTAAATTAAGATTTTATTGTAGAAATTCAAATTGTCATTATTATATACAAATTATTGTTGCACTCAGAGGTGCATTGTAACAATCTAATGTAAATTCCAGTTGTATTTTGTTTATCTTCTCGATAATGCATTTACAATTGCAGAATTTTGAGACTATACACATTTTTTTTACATTCTCAAGTGCATTAAATTAAGATTTTATTGTAGAAATTCAAATTGTCTTTATTATATGCAAATTTATTATGCACTCACAGGTGCATTTTAACAATCTGATATAAATACCAGCTGTATTTTGTGTCAAATATTCGAAAATGCATTTACAATTGCAGTTCTTTGAGGCTATATACATTGTTTTTACATTCTCAAGTTCATTAAATTATGATTTTAATGTAGAAATTCAAATTGTCATTATTATTTGCAAATTATTTATGCACTCACAGGTACATTTTAACAATCTCATGTAAATTCTAGCTGTATTTTGTTTATCTACTCGATAATGCATTTACAATTGCAGAATTTTGGGACTATAGACATTGTTTTTACATTCTCAAGTTCATTAAATTAAGATTTTATTGTAGAAATTCAAATTGTCATTATTATATACAAATTATTTATGCACTCACAGGTGCATTTTAACAATATGATATAAATACCAGCTGTATTTTCTTTATATGATCGAAAATGGAATAACGATTGCAGTATATTCAGGATATATACATTGTTTTTACATACTCAAGTGCATTAAATTAAGATTTGATTGTAGAAATTGAAATTGTCATTATTATATACAAATTATTTATGCACTCACAGGTGCATTTTATAAATCTCATGTAAATCCAGCTGTATTTTGTTTACCTACTCGAAAATGCATTTACAATTGCAGATCTTTGAGGCTATATACATTGTTTTTACATTCTCAAGTGAATTAAGTAAAGATTTTATTGTAGAAATTCAAATTGTCATTATTATATACAAATTATTTATGCACTCACAGGTGCATTTTATAAAGCTCATGTAAATTCCAGCTGTATTTTGATTACCTACTCGATAATGCATTTACAGTTGCAGTTCTTTGAGGATATATACATTGTTTTTACATTCTCAAGTGCATTAAGTAAACATTTTATTGTAGAAATTCAAATTGTCATTATTATATACAAATTATTTATGCACTCACAGGTGCATTTTAATAATTTCATGTAAATTCCAGTTGTATTTTGTTTATCTTCTCGATAATGCATTTACAATTGCAGAATTTTCAGACTATACACATTTTTTTTACATTCTCAAGTGCATTAAATTAAGATTTTATTGTAGAAATTCAAATTGTCATTATTATATACAAATTATTTATGCACTCACACGTGCATTTTAACAATCTGATATAAATACCAGCTGTATTTTCTTTATATGATCGAAAATGGAAAAACGATGGCAGTATATTGAGGATATATACATTCTTTTTACATTCTCAAGTGCATTAGGTGAAGATTTTATTGTAGAAATTCAAATTGTCATTATTATATGCAAATTTATTATGCACTCACAGGTGCATTTTAACAATCTGATATTAATACCAGCTGTATTTTGTTTATCTACTCGATAATGCATTTACAATTGTAGAATTTTGGGACTATAGACATTGTTTTTACATTCTCAAGTTCATTAAATTATGATTTTAATGTAGAAATTCAAATTGTCATTATTGTATGCAAATTATTTATGCACTCACAGGTGCATTTTCACAATCTGATATAAATACCAGCTGTATTTTCTTTATATGATCGAAAATGAAATAACGATTGCAGTATATTCAAGATATATACATTGTTTTTACATATTCAAGTGCATTAATTTAAGATTTTATTGTAGAAATTCAAATTGTCATTATTATATACAAATTATTTATGCACTCACAGGTGCATTTTAACAATTTCATGTAAATTCCAGCTGTATTTTGTTTATCTACTCGATAATGCATTTACAATTGCAGAATTTTGGGACTATACACATTGTTTTTACATTCTCAAGTTCATTAAATTATGATTGTATTGTAGAAATTCAAATTGTCATTATTATATACAAATTATTGTTGCACTCACAGGTGCATTTTAACAATCTAATGTAAATTCCAGTTGTATTTTGTTTATCTTCTCGATAATGCATTTACAATTGCAGAATTTTGAGACTATACACATTTTTTTTACATTCTCAAGTGCATTAAATTAAGATTTTATTGTAGAAATTCAAATTGTCATTATTATATACAAATTATTTATGCACTCACAGGTGCATTTTAACAATTTCATGTAAATTCCAGCTCTATTTTGTTTATCTACTCGATAATGCATTTACAATTGCAGAATTTTGGGACTATAGACATTGTTTTTACATTGTCAAGTTCATTAAATTATGATTTTAATGTAGAAATTCAAATTGTCATTATTATATGCAAATTTATTATGCACTCACAGGTGCATTTTAAAATTCTGATATAAATACCAGCTGTAATTTGTTTATCTATTCGATAATGCATTTACAATTGCAGAATTTTGAGGCTATATACATTGTTTTTACATTCTCAAGTGCATTAAATTAAGATTTTATTGTAGAAATTCAAATTGTCATTATTATATACAAATTATTTATGCACTCACAGGTGCATTTTAACAATCTCATGTAAATTCCAGCTGTATTTTGTTTATCTACTCGATAATGCATTTACAATTGCAGAATTTTGGGACTATAGACATTGTTTTTACATTCTCAAGTGCATTAAATTAAATTTTATTGTAGAAATTCAAATTGTCATTATTATATGCAAATTTATTATGCACTCAAAGGTGCATTTTAACAATCTGATATAAATACCAGCTATATTTTGTGTCAAATATTCGAAAATGCATTTACAATTGCAGTTCTTTGAGGCTATATACATTGTTTTTACATTCTCAAGTTCATTAAATTATAATTTTAATGTAGAAATTCAAATTGTCATTATTATATGCAAATTATTTATGCACTCACAGGTGCATTTTATAAATCTCATGTAAATCCAGCTGTATTTTGTTTACCTACTCGAAAATGCATTTACAATTGCAGTTCTTTGAGGCTATATACATTGTTTTTACATTCTCAAGTGAATTAAGTAAAGATTTTATTGTAGAAATTCAAATTGTCTTTATTATATGCAAATTTATTGTGCACTCAAAGGTGCATTTTAACAATCTGATATAAATACCAGCTATATTTTGTGTCAAATATTCGAAAATGCATTTACAATTGCAGTTCTTTGAGGCTATATACATTGTTTTTACATTCTCAAGTTCATTAAATTATAATTTTAATGTAGAAATTCAAATTGTCATTATTATATGCAAATTATTTATGCACTCAGAGGTGCATTTTATAAATCTCATGTAAATCCAGCTGTATTTTGTTTACCTACTCGATAATGCATTTACAATTGCAGTTCTTTGAGGATATATACATTGTTTTTACATTCTCAAGTGCATTAAGTAAACATTTTATTGTAGAAATTCAAATTGTCTTTATTATATGCAAATTTATTATGCACTCAAAGGTGCATTTTAACAATCTGATATAAATACCATCTATATTTTGTGTCAAATATTCGAAAATGCATTTACAATTGCAGTTCTTTGAGGCTATATACATTGTTTTTACATTCTCAAGTTCATTAAATTATAATTTTAATGTAGAAATTCAAATTGTCATTATTATATGCAAATTATTTATGCACTCACAGGTGCATTTTATAAATCTCATGTAAATCCAGCTGTATTTTGTTTACCTACTCGAAAATGCATTTACAATTGTAGTTCTTTGAGGCTATATACATTGTTTTTACATTCTCAAGTGAATTAAGTAACGATTTTATTGTAGAAATTCAAATTGTCATTATTATATACAAATTATTTATGCACTCACAGGTGCATTTTATAAATCTCATGTAAATTCCAGCTGTATTTTGTTTATCTACTCGATAATGCATTTACAATTGCAGAATTTTGGGACTATAGACATTGTTTTTACATTCTCAAGTTCATTAAATTCTGATTTTAATGTAGAAATTCAAATTGTCATTATTATATGCAAATATATTATGCACTCACAGGTACATTTTAACAATCTGATATAAATACCAGCTGTATCTTCTTTATATGATCGAAAATGAAATAACGATTGCAGTATATTCAAGATATATACATTGTTTTTACATTCTCAAGTTCATTAAATTATGATTTTAATGTAGAAATTCAAATTGTCATTATTATATGCAAATTATTTATGCACTCACAGGTGCATTTTCACAATCTTATATAAATACCAGCTGTATTATGTTTCAAATATTCGAAAATGCATTTACAATTGCAGTTTTTTGAGGCTATATACATTGTTTTTACATATTCAAGTGCATTAAATTAAGATTATATTGTAGAAATTCAAATTGTCATTATAATATACAAATTATTTATGCACTCACAGGTGCATTCTATAAATCTCATGTAAATTCCAGCTGTATTTTGTTTACCTACTCGATAATGCATTTACAGTTGCAGTTCTTTGAGGCTATATACATTGTTTTTACATTCTCAATTGCATTAAGTAAACATTTTATTGTAGAAAATAAAATTGTCATTATTATATACAAATTATTTATGCACTGACAGGTGCATTTTAACAATTTCATATAAATTCCAGCTGTATTTTGTTTATCTACTCGATAAAGCATTTACAATTGCAGAATTTTGGGACTATAGACATTGTTTTTACATTCTCAAGTGCATTAAGTAAACATTTTGTTGTAGAAATTCAAATTGTCTTTATTATATGCAAATTTATTATGCACTCACAGGTGCATTTTAACAATCTGATATAAATACCAGCTGTATTTTGTTTCAAATATTCGAAAATGCAATTACAATTGCAGTTCTTTGAGGCTATATACATTGTTTTTACATTCTCAATTGCATTAAGTAAACATTTTATTGTAGAAAATAAAATTGTCATTATTATATACAAATTATTTATGCACTGACAGGTGCATTTTAACAATTTCATATAAATTCCAGCTTTATTTTGTTTATCTACTCGATAAAGCATTTACAATTGCAGAATTTTGGGACTATAGACATTGTTTTTACATTCTCAAGATTATTAAATTATGATTTTATTGTAGAAATTCAAATTGTCATTATTATATGCAAATATATTATGCACTCACAGGTGCATTTTAACAATCTGATATAAATACCAGCTGTATTTTCTTTATATGATCGAAAATGAAAGAACGATTGCAGTATATTCAGGATATATACATTGTTTTTACATATTCAAGTGCATTAAATTAAGATTTTATTGTAGAAATTCAAATTGTCAATATTATATACAAATTATTTATGCACTCACAGGTACATTTTATCAATCTCATGTAAATTCCAGCTGTATATTGTTTATCTACTCGATAATGCATTTACAATTGCAGAATTTTGGGACTATAGACATTGTTTTTACATTCTCAAGTGCATTCAATTATGATTTTATTGTAGAAATTCAAATTGTCTTTATTATATGCAAATTTATTATGCACTCACAGGTGCATTTTAACAATCTGATATAAATACCAGCTGTATTTTCTTTATATGATCGAAAATGAAAGAACGATTGCAGTATATTCAGGATATATACATTGTTTTTACATATTCAAGTGCATTAAATTAAGATTTTATTGTAGAAATTCAAATTGTCAATATTATATACAAATTATTTATGCACTCACAGGTGCATTTTTAACAATCTCATGTAAATTCCAGCTGTATTTTGTTTATCTACTCGATAATGCATTTACAATAGCAGAATTTTGGGACTATAGACATTGTTTTTATATTCTCAATTGCATTAAGTAAACATTTTATTGTAGAAATTCAAATTGTCAATATTATATACAAATTATTTATGCACTCACAGGTGCATTTTTAACAATCTCATGTAAATTCCAGCTGTATTTTGTTTATCTACTCGATAATGCATTTACAATAGCAGAATTTTGGGACTATAGACATTGTTTTTATATTCTCAAGTTCATTAAATTATGATTTTATTGTAGAAATTCAAATTGTCATTATTATATACAAATTATTTATGCACTCACAGGTGCATTTTATAAATCTCATGTAAATTCCAGCTGTATTTTGTTTACCTACTCGATAATGCATTTACAGTTGCAGTTAATTGAGGATATATACATTGTTTTTACATTCTCAAGTGCATTAAGTAAACATTTTATTGTAGAAATTCAAATTGTCTTTATTATATGCAAATTTATTATGCACTCACAGGTGCATTTTAACAATCTGATATAAATACCAGCTGTATTTTGTTTCAAATATTCGAAAATGCATTTAGAATTGCAGTTCTTTGAGGCTATATACATTGTTTTTACATTCTCAAGTGCATTAAGTAAACATTTTATTGTAGAAATTCAAATTGTCTTTATTATATGCAAATTTATTATGCACTCACAGGTGCATTTTAACAATCTGATATAAATACCAGCTGTATTTTGTTTCAAATATTCGAAAATGTATTTAGAATTGCAGTTCTTTGAGGCTATATACATTGTTTTTACATTCTCAAGTGAATTAAGTAAAGATTTTTTTGTAGAAATTCAATTTTTCATTATTATATACAAATTATTTATACACTCACAGGTGCATTTGAACAATCTCATGTAAATTCCAGCTGTATTTTATTTATCTACTCGATAATGCATTTACAATTGAGGAATTCAGGGACTATAGACATTGTTTTTACATTCTCAAGTTCATTAAATTATGATTTTATTGTAGAAATTCAAATTGTCATTATTTTATGCAAATTTATTATGCACTCACAGGTGCATTTTAACAATCTGATATAAATACCAGCTGTATTTTCTTTATATGATCGAAAATGAAAGAACGATTGCAGTATATTCAGTATATATACATTGTTTTTACATTCACAAGTGCATTAAATTAGGATTTTATTGGATAAATTCAAATTGTCATTATTATATACAAATTATTTATGCACTCACAGGTGCATTTTATAAATCTCATGTAAATTACAGCTGTATTTTGTTTACCTACTCGATAATGCATTTACAATTGCAGAATTTTGGGACTATAGACATTTTTTTTACATTCTCAAGTTCATTAAATTATGATTTTAATGTAGAAATTCAAATTGTCTTTATTATATGGAAATTTATTATGCACTCACAGGTGCATTTTAACAATCTGATATAAATACCAGCTGTATTTTCTTTATATGATCGAAAATGAAAGAACGATTGCAGTATATTCAGGATATATACATTGTTTTTACATTCACAAGTGCATTAAATTAAGATTTTATTGTAGAAATTCAAATTGTCAATATTATATACAAATTATTTATGCACTCACAGGTACATTTTAACAATCTCATGTAAATCCCAGCTGTATTTTGTTTATCTACTCGATAATGCATTTACAATTGCAGAATTTTGGGACTATAGACATTGTTTTTACATTGTCAAGTTCATTAAATTATGATTTTATTGTAGAAATTCAAATTGTCTTTATTATATGCAAATTTATTATGCACTCACAGGTGCATTTTATAAATCTCATGTAAATCCAGCTGTATTTTGTTTACCTACTCGATAATGCATTTACAATTGCAGTTCTTTGAGGATATATACATTGTTTTTTCATTCTCAAGTGCATTAAGCATTTTATTGTAGATATTCAAATTGTCTTTATTATATGCAAATTTTTATGCACTCACAGGTGCATTTTAACAATCTCATGTAAATTCCAGCTGTATTTTGTTTATCTACTCGATAATGCATTTACAATTGCAGAATTTTGGGACTATAGACATTGTTTTTACATTCTCAAGTTATTAAATTATGATTTTAATGTAGAAATTAGAATTGTCTTTATTATATACAAATTATTTATGCACTCACAGGTGCATTTTATAAATCTCATGTAAATCCAGCTGTATTTTGTTTACCTACTCGATAATGCATTTACAATTGCAGTTCTTTGAGGATATATACATTGTTTTTACATTCTCAAGTGCATTAAGTAAACATTTTATTGTAGAAATTCAAATTGCCATTATTATATACAAATATATTATGCACTTACAGGTGCCATTTAACAATCTGATATAAATACCAGCTGTATCTTCTTTATATGATCGAAAATGAAATAACGATTGCAGTATATTCAAGATATATATATTGTTTTTACATATTCAAGTGCATTAAATTAAGATTTTAGTGTAGAAATTCAAATTGTCATTATTATATACAAATTTGTTATACACTCACAGGTGCATTTTAACAATCTGATATAAATACCAGCTGTATTTTCTTTATATGATCGAAAATGGAATAACGATTGCAGTATATTCAGGATATATACATTGTTTTTACATACTCAAGTGCATTAAATTAAGATTTTAGTGTAGAAATTCAAATTGTCATTATTATATACAAATTATTTATGCACTCACAGGTGCATTTTAACAATCTGATATAAATACCAGCTGTATTTTCTTTATATGATCGAAAATGGAATAACGATTGCAGTATATTCAGGATATATACATTGTTTTTACATACTCAAGTGCATTAAATTAAGATTTTATTGTAGAAATTCAAATTGTCATTATTATATACAAATTATTTATGCACTCACAGGTGCATTTTATAAATCTCATGTAAATCCAGCTGTATTTTGTTTACCTACTCGAAAATGCATTTACAATTGCAGTTCTTTGAGGCTATATACATTGTTTTTACATTCTCAAGTGAATTAAGTAAAGATTTTATTGTAGAAATTCAAATTGTCATTATTATATACAAATTATTTATGCACTCACAGGTGCATTTTATAAATCTCATGTAAATACCAGCTGTAATTTCTTTATATGATCGAAAATGGAAAAACGATTGCAGTATATTGAGGATATATACATTGTTTTTGCATTCGCAAGTGCATTAAATTAAGATTTTATTGTAGAAATTCAATTTGTCATTATTATATACAAATTATTTATGCACTCACAGGTACATTTTAACAATCTCATGTAAATTCTAGCTGTATTTTGTTTATCTACTCGATAATGCATTTACAATTGCAGAATTTTGGGACTATCGACATTGTTTTTACATTGTCAAGTTCATTAAATTATGATTTTATTGTAGAAATTCAAATTGTCTTTATTATATGCAAATTTATTATGCACTCACAGGTGCATTTTAACAATCTGATATAAATACCAGCTGTATTTTCTTTATATGATCGAAAATGAAATAACGATTGCAGTATATTCAAGATATATACATTGTTTTTACATATTCAAGTGCATTAAATTAAGATTTTATTGTAGAAATTCAAATTGTCATTATTATATACAAATTATTGTTGCACTCAGAGGTGCATTGTAACAATCTAATGTAAATTCCAGTTGTATTTTGTTTATCTTCTCGATAATGCATTTACAATTGCAGAATTTTGAGACTATACACATTTTTTTTACATTGTCAAGTTCTTTAAATTATGATTTTAATGTAGAAATTCAAATTGTCATTATTATATGCAAATTATTTATGCACTCACAGGTGCATTTTCACAATCTGATATAAATACCAGCTGTATTTTCTTTATATGATCGAAAATGAAATAACGATTGCAGTATATTCAAGATATATACATTGTTTTTACATATTCAAGTGCATTAAATTAAGATTTTATTGTAGAAATTCAAATTGTCATTATTATATACAAATTATTTATGCACTCACAGGTGCATTTTATAAATCTCATGTAAATTCCAGCTGTATTTTGTTTATCTACTCGATAATGCATTTACAATTGCAGTTCTTTGAGGATATATACATTGTTTTTACATTCTCAAGTGCATTAAGTAAACATTTTATTGTAGAAATTCAAATTGTCATTATCATATACAAATTATTTATGCACTCACAGGTGCATTTTAACAATCTGATATAAATACCAGCTGTATCTTCTTTATATGATCGAAAATGAAATAACGATTGCAGTATATTCAAGATATATACATTGTTTTTACATATTCAAGTGCATTAAATTATGATTTTATTGTAGAAATTCAAATTGTCTTTATTATATGCAAATTTATTATGCACTCACAGGTG
>JACCHV010002804.1:0-17164 GCA_018907245.1 Eupristina koningsbergeri | reverse complement strand
AGCCCATATATAAAATTGTAAATTATGAACAATTCCCGCATTCTCAAGCACAGTTTCTAAATTTCTTTACTATATATCGTTTACTTTATATACACTATTAGAAATCTTTAAAAATGTTATTGTGGTTAATGCTTTTTAATTCCTTTTTTTCAGAAAATATCAATTTATCAGCCTTCTTTCTGATAAAGCCCATATATAAATTTGTAAATTATGAAAAATTCCTGCATTCTCAAGCACAGTTACTAAATTTCTTTACTATATATCGTTTACTTTATATACACTATTAGAAATCTTTAAAAATGTTATTGTTGTTAATGCTTTTTAATTCCTTTTTTTCAGAAAATATCAATTTATTACCTTTCTTTCTGATAAAGCGCATATATAAAATTGTAAATTATGAACAATTCCCGCTTTCTCAAGCACAGTTTCTAAATTTCTTTACTATATATCGTTTACTTTATATACACTATTAGAAATCTTTAAAAATGTTATTGTTGTTAATGCTTTTTAATTCCTATTTTTCAGAAAATCTTAATTTATTATCCTTCTTTCGAATAAAAATCTTATATAAATTTGTAAATTATGAACAATTCCCGCATTCTCAAGTACAGTTTCTAAGTTTCGTTACTAAATATCATTTACTTTTTATACACTATTAGAAATCTTTAAAAATGTTATTGTTGTTAATGCTTTTTAATTCCTTTCTTTCAGAAAATATCAATTTATCAGCCTTCTTTCTGATAAAGCCCATATATAAATTTGTAAATTATGAACAATTCCCGCTTTCTCAAGCACAGTTTCTAAATTTCTTTACTATATATCGTTTACTTTATATACACTATTAGAAATCTTTAAAAATGTTATTGTTGTTAATGCTTTTTAATTCCTTTTTTTCAGAAAATATCAATTTATTACCTTTCTTTCTGATAAAGCGCATATATAAAATTGTAAATTATGAACAATTCCCGCATTCTCAAGCACAGTTTCTAAGTTTCGTTACTAAATATCATTTACTTTTTATACACTATTAGAAATCATTAAAAGTGTTATTGTGGTTAATGCTTTTTAATTCCTTTTTTTCAGAAAATATCAATTTATCAGCCTTCTTTCTGATAAAGCCCATATATAAATTTGTAAATTATGAAAAATTCCTGCATTCTCAAGCACAGTTACTAAATTTCTTTACTATATATCGTTTACTTTATATACACTATTAGAAATCTTTAAAAATGTTATTGTGGTTAATGCTTTTTAATTCCTTTTTTTCAGAAAATATCAATTTATTATCCTTCTTTCGAATAAAGCCCATATATAAATTTGTAAATTATGAACAATTCCCGCATTCTCAAGCACAGTTTCTAAATTTCTTTACTATATATCGTTTCCTTTATATACACTATTAGAAATCTTTAATAATGTTATTGTGGTTAATGCTTTTTAAATCCTATTTTTCAGAAAATCTTAATTTATTATCCTTCTTTCGAATAAAAATCTTATATAAATTTGTAAATTATGAACAATTCCCGCATTCTCAAGCACAGTTTCTAAATTTCTTTACTAAATATCGTTAACTTTATATACACTATTAGAAATCATTAAAAATGTTATTGTGGTTAATGCTTTTTAATTCCTTTTTTTCAGAAAATATCAATTTATCAGCCTTCTTTCTGATAAAGCCCATATATAAATTTGTAAATTATGAACAATTCCCGCATTCTCAAGCACAGTTTCTAAATTTCTTTACTAAATATCCTCGACTCTATACACTATTAGAAATATTCTTAAATTTTATTGTGGTTAATGCTTTTTAATTCCTTTTTTTTAGAAAATATCAATTTATTACCTTTCTTTCTGATAAAGCCCATATATAAATTTGTAAATTATGAACAATTCCCGCATTCTCAAGCACAGTTTCTAAATTTCTTTACTATATATCGTTTCCTTTATATACACTATTAGAAATCTTTAATAATGTTATTGTGGTTAATGCTTTTTAAATCCTATTTTTCAGAAAATCTTAATTTATTATCCTTCTTTCGAATAAAAATCTTATATAAATTTGTAAATTATGAACAATTCCCGCATTCTCAAGCACAGTTTCTAAATTTCTTTACTATATATCGTTTACTTTATATACACTATTAGAAATCTTTAAAAATGTTATTGTTGTTAATGCTTTTTAATTCCTTTTTTTCAGAAAATATAAATTTATCAGCCTTCTTTCTGATAAAGCCCATATATAAATTTGTAAATTATGAACAATTCCCGCATTCTCTCAAGCACAGTTTCTAAATTTCTTTACTATATATCGTTTACTTTATATACACTATTAGAAATCTTTAAAAATGTTATTGTTGTTAATGCTTTTTAATTCCTTTTTTTCAGAAAATATCAATTTATAACCTTTTTTTCTGATAAAGCCCATATATAAAATTGTAAATTATGAACAATTCCCGCATTCTCAAGCACAGTTTCTAAGTTTCGTTACTAAATATCATTTACTTTTTATACACTATTAGAAATCTTTAAAAATGTTATTGTTGTTAATGCTTTTTAATTCCTTTTTTTCAGAAAATCTTAATTTATTATCCTTCTTTCGAATAAAGCCCATATATAAATTTGTAAATTATGAACAATTCCCGCATTCTCAACCACAGTTTCTAAGTTTCGTTACTAAATATCATTTACTTTTTATACACTATTAGAAATCATTAAAAATGTTATTGTGGTTAATGCTTTTTAATTCCTTTTTTTCAGAAAATATAAATTTATCAGCCTTCTTTCTGATAAAGCCCATATATAAATTTGTAAATTATGAACAATTCCCGCATTCTCAAGCACAGTTTCTAAATTTCTTTACTATATATCGTTTACTTTATATACACTATTAGAAATCTTTTATAATGTTATTGTGGTTAATGCTTTTTAAATCCATTTTTTCAGAAAATCTTAATTTATTATCCTTGTTTCGAATAAAAATCGTATAAATTTGTAAATTATGAACAATTCCCGCATTCTCAAGCACAGTTTCTAAATTTCTTTACTAAATATCCTCTACACTATACACCATTAGAAATATTCTTAAATTTTATTGTGGTTAATGCTTTTTAATTCCTTTTTTTCAGAAAATATCAATTTATTAGCTTTCTTTCTAATAAAAATCATATATAAATTTGTAAATTATGAATGACTCTCGCATTCTCAAGCACAGATTCTAAATTTCTTAACTAAATATCATTTACTTTTTATACACTATTAGAAATCATTAAAAATGTTATTGTGGTTAATGCTTATTAATTCCTTTTTTTCAGAAAATATCAATTTATTACCTTTCTTTCTGATAAAGCCCATATATAAAGTTGTAAATTATGAACAATTCCCGCATTCTCAAGCACAGTTTCTAAATTTCTTTACTAAATATCCTCGACTCTATACACTATTAGAAATATTCTTAAATTTTATTGTGGTTAATGCTTTTTAATTCCTTTTTTTCAGAAAATATCAATTTAATACCTTTCTTTCTGATAAAGCCCATATATAAAATTGTAAATTATGAACAATTCCCGCATTCTCAACCACAGTTTCTAAGTTTCTTTACTAAATATCGTTTACTTTATATACACTATTAGAAATCATTAAAAATGTTATTGTGGTTAATGCTTTTTAATTTCTTTTTTTCAGAAAATATCAATTTATTAGCCTTCATTCTGATAAAGCCCATATATAAATTTGTAAATTATGAACAATTCCCGCATTCCCAACCACAGTTTCTAAGTTTCTTTACTAAATATCGTTTACTTTATATACACTATTAGAAATCATTAAAAATGTTATTGTGGTTAATGCTTTTTAATTCCTTTTTTTCAGAAAATATCAATTTATTAGCCTTCTTTCTGATAAAGCCCATATATAAATTTGTAAATTATGAACAATTCCCGCATTCTCAAGGACAGTTTCTTAATTTCTTTATTATATATCGTTTACTTTAGATACACTATTAGAAATCTTTAATAATGTTATTGTGGTTAATGCTTTTTAAATCCTTTTTTTCAGAAAATCTTAATTTATTATCCTTCTTTCGAATAAAAATCTTATATAAATTTGTAAATTATGAACAATTCCCGCATTCTCAACCACAGTTTCTAAGTTTCTTTACTAAATATCGTTTACTTTATATACACTATTAGAAATCATTAAAAATGTTATTGTGGTTAATGCTTTTTAATTTCTTTTTTTCAGAAAATATCAATTTATTAGCCTTCATTCTGATAAAGCCCATATATAAATTTGTAAATTATGAACAATTCCCTCATTCTCAAGGACAGTTTCTTAATTTCCTTATTATATATCGTTTACTTTAGATACACTATTAGAAATCTTTAATAATGTCATTGTGGTTAATGCTTTTTAAATCCTTTTTTTCAGAAAATCTTAATTTATTATCCTTCTTTCGAATAAAAATCTTATATAAATTTGTAAATTATGAACAATTCCCGCATTCTCAACCACAGATTCTAAATTTCTTAACTAAATATCATTTACTTTTTATACACTATTAGAAATCATTAAAAATGTTATTGTGGTTAATGCTTTTTAATTCCTTTTTTTCAGAAAATATCAATTTATTACCTTTCTTTCTGATAAAGCCCATATATAAAGTTGTAAATTATGAACAATTCCCGCATTCTCAAGCACAGTTTCTAAATTTCTTTACTAAATATCCTCGACTCTATACACTATTAGAAATATTCTTAAATTTTATTGTGGTTAATGCTTTTTAATTCCTTTTTTTCAGAAAATATCAATTTAATACCTTTCTTTCTGATAAAGCCCATATATAAAATTGTAAATTATGAACAATTCCCGCATTCTCAACCACAGTTTCTAAGTTTCTTTACTAAATATCGTTTACTTTATATACACTATTAGAAATCTTTAAAAATGTTATTGTTGTTAATGCTTTTTAATTCCTTTTTTTCAGAAAATATCAATTTATTAGCCTTCATTCTGATAAAGCCCATATATAAATTTGTAAATTATGAACAATTCCCGCATTCCCAACCACAGTTTCTAAGTTTCTTTACTAAATATCGTTTACTTTATATACACTATTAGAAATCATTAAAAATGTTATTGTGGTTAATGCTTTTTAATTTCTTTTTTTCAGAAAATATCAATTTATTAGCCTTCATTCTGATAAAGCCCATATATAAATTTGTAAATTATGAACAATTCCCTCATTCTCAAGCACAGTTTCTAAATTTCTTTATTATATATCGTTCACTTTATATACACTATTAGAAATCATTAAAAATGTTATTGTGGTTAATGCTTTTTAAGTCCTTTTTTTCAGAAAAACTTCATTTATTAGCCTTCTTTCGAATACAAATCTTATATAAATTTGTAAATTATGAATGACTCTCGCATTCTCAAGCACAGTTTTTAAGTTTCTTTACTAAATAACGTTTACATACATAAACTATTAGAAATCATTAAAAATGTTATTGTGGTTAATGCTTTTTAATTCCTTTTTTTCAGAAAATATAAATTTATCAGCCTTCTTTCTGATAAAGCCCATATATAAATTTGTAAATTATGAACAATTCCCGCATTCTCAAGCACAGTTTCTAAATTTCTTTACTATATATCGTTTACTTTATATACACTATTAGAAATCTTTTATAATGTTATTGTGGTTAATGCTTTTTAAATCCATTTTTTCAGAAAATCTTAATTTATTATCCTTGTTTCGAATAAAAATCGTATAAATTTGTAAATTATGAACAATTCCCGCATTCTCAAGCACAGTTTCTAAATTTCTTTACTAAATATCCTCTACACTATACACCATTAGAAATATTCTTAAATTTTATTGTGGTTAATGCTTTTTAATTCCTTTTTTTCAGAAAATATCAATTTATTAGCTTTCTTTCTAATAAAAATCATATATAAATTTGTAAATTATGAATGACTCTCGCATTCTCAAGCACAGATTCTAAATTTCTTAACTAAATATCATTTACTTTTTATACACTATTAGAAATCATTAAAAATGTTATTGTGGTTAATGCTTTTTAATTCCTTTTTTTCAGAAAATATCAATTTATTACCTTTCTTTCTGATAAAGCCCATATATAAAGTTGTAAATTATGAACAATTCCCGCATTCTCAAGCACAGTTTCTAAATTTCTTTACTAAATATCCTCGACTCTATACACTATTAGAAATATTCTTAAATTTTATTGTGGTTAATGCTTTTTAATTCCTTTTTTTCAGAAAATATCAATTTAATACCTTTCTTTCTGATAAAGGCCATATATAAAATTGTAAATTATGAACAATTCCCGCATTCTCAACCACAGTTTCTAAGTTTCTTTACTAAATATCGTTTACTTTATATACACTATTAGAAATCATTAAAAATGTTATTGTGGTTAATGCTTTTTAATTTCTTTTTTTCAGAAAATATCAATTTATTAGCCTTCATTCTGATAAAGCCCATATATAAATTTGTAAATTATGAACAATTCCCGCATTCCCAACCACAGTTTCTAAGTTTCTTTACTAAATATCGTTTACTTTATATACACTATTAGAAATCATTAAAAATGTTATTGTGGTTAATGCTTTTTAATTTCTTTTTTTCATAAAATATCAATTTATTAGCCTTCATTCTGATAAAGCCCATATATAAATTTGTAAATTATGAACAATTCCCTCATTCTCAAGGACAGTTTCTTAATTTCCTTATTATATATCGTTTACTTTAGATACACTATTAGAAATCTTTAATAATGTCATTGTGGTTAATGCTTTTTAAATCCTTTTTTTCAGAAAATCTTAATTTATTATCCTTCTTTCGAATAAAAATCTTATATAAATTTGTAAATTATGAACAATTCCCGCATTCTCAAGCACAGTTTCTAAATTTCTTTATTATATATCGTTCACTTTATATACACTATTAGAAATCATTAAAAATGTTATTGTGGTTAATGCTTTTTAATTCCTTTTTTTCAGAAAATATCAATTTATTACCTTTCTTTCTGATAAAGCCCATATATAAAGTTGTAAATTATGAACAATTCCCGCATTCTCAAGCACAGTTTCTAAATTTCTTTACTAAATATCCTCGACTCTATACACTATTAGAAATATTCTTAAATTTTATTGTGGTTAATGCTTTTTAATTCCTTTTTTTCAGAAAATATCAATTTAATACCTTTCTTTCTGATAAAGCCCATATATAAAATTGTAAATTATGAACAATTCCCGCATTCCCAACATTCTCAACCACAGTTTCTAAGTTTCTTTACTAAATATCGTTTACTTTATATACACTATTAGAAATCATTAAAAATGTTATTGTGGTTAATGCTTTTTAATTTTTTTTTTCAGAAAATATCAATTTATTACCTTCTTCTGATAAAGCCCATATATAAATTTGTAAATTATGAACAATTCCCGCATTCCCAACCACAGTTTCTAAGTTTCTTTACTAAATATCGTTTACTTTATATACACTATTAGAAATCATTAAAAATGTTATTGTGGTTAATGCTTTTTAATTTCTTTTTTTCATAAAATATCAATTTATTAGCCTTCATTCTGATAAAGCCCATATATAAATTTGTAAATTATGAACAATTCCCTCATTCTCAAGGACAGTTTCTTAATTTCCTTATTATATATCGTTTACTTTAGATACACTATTAGAAATCTTTAATAATGTCATTGTGGTTAATGCTTTTTAAATCCTTTTTTTCAGAAAATCTTAATTTATTATCCTTCTTTCGAATAAAAATCTTATATAAATTTGTAAATTATGAACAATTCCCGCATTCTCAAGCACAGTTTCTAAATTTCTTTATTATATATCGTTCACTTTATATACACTATTAGAAATCATTAAAAATGTTATTGTGGTTAATGCTTTTTAAGTCCTTTTTTTCAGAAAAACTTCATTTATTAGCCTTCTTTCGAATAAAAATCTTATATAAATTTGTAAATTATGAATGACTCTCGCATTCTCAAGCACAGTTTTTAAGTTTCTTTACTAAATAACGTTTACTTACATAAACTATTAGAAATCATTAAAAATGTTATTGTGGTTAATGCTTTTTAATTCCTTTTTTTCAGAAAATATAAATTTATCAGCCTTCTTTCTGATAAAGCCCATATATAAATTTGTAAATTATGAACAATTCCCGCATTCTCAAGCACAGTTTCTAAATTTCTTTACTATATATCGTTTACTTTATATACACTATTAGAAATCTTTAATAATGTTATTGTGGTTAATGCTTTTTAAATCCTTTTTTTCAGAAAATCTTAATTTATTATCCTTCTTTCGAATAAAAATATATAAATTTGTAAATTATGAACAATTCCCGCATTCTCAAGCACAGTTTCTAAATTTCTTTACTAAATATCCTTACTTTTTATACACTATTAGAAATCATTAAAAATGTTATTGTGGTTAATGCTTTTTAATTCCTTTTTTTCAGAAAATATCAATTTATCAGCCTTCTTTCTGATAAAGCCCATATATAAATTTGTAAATTATGAACAATTCCCGCATTCTCAAGCACAGTTTCTAAATTTCTTACTAAATATCATTTACTTTTTATACACTATTAGAAATCATTAAAAATGTTATTGTGGTTAATGCTTTTTAATTCCTTTTTTTCAGAAAATATCAATTTATTACCTTTCTTTCTGATAAAGCCCATATATAAATTGTAAATTATGAACAATTCCCGCATTCTCAAGCACAGTTTCTAAATTTCTTTACTATATATCGTTTACTTTATATACACTATTAGAAATCTTTAAAAATGTTATTGTTGTTAATGCTTTTTAATTCCTTTTTTTCAGAAAATATCAATTTATTACCTTTCTTTCTGATAAAGCCCATATATAAAATTGTAAATTATGAACAATTCCCGCATTCTCAAGCACAGTTTCTAAGTTTCTTTACTAAATATCGTTTACTTATATACACTATTAGAAATCATTAAAAATGTTATTGTGGTTAATGCTTTTTAATTTCTTTTTTTCAGAAAATATCAATTTATTAGCCTTCATTCTGATAAAGCCCATATATAAATTTGTAAATTATGAACAATTCCCGCATTCTCAAGGACAGTTTCTTAATTTCTTTATTATATATCGTTTCACTTTATATACACTATTAGAAATCTTTAAAAATGTTATTGTGGTTAATGCTTTTTAAATCCTATTTTTTCAGAAAATCTTATTTATTATCCTTCTTTCGAATAAAAATCTTATATAAATTTGTAAATTATGAACAATTCCCGCATTCTCAAGCACAGTTTCTAATTTCTTTACTAAATATCGTTTACTTTATATACACTATTAGAAATCATTAAAAATGTTATTGTGGTTAATGCTTTTTAAATCCTTTTTTCAGAAAATCTTAATTTATTATCCTTCTTTCTAATAAAAATCTTATATAAATTTGTAAATTATGAATGACTCTCGCATTCTCAAGCACAGTTTCTAATTTCTTTACTAAATATCGTTTACTTACATACACTATTAGAAATCATTAAAAATGTTATTGTGGTTAATGCTTTTTAATTTCTTTTTTTCAGAAAATATCAATTTATTAGCCTTCATTCTGATAAAGCCCATATATAAATTTGTAAATTATGAACAATTCCCGCATTCTCAAGCACAGTTTCTAAGTTTCTTTACTAAATATCATTTACTTTATATACACTATTAGAAATCATTAAAAATGTTATTGTGGTTAATGCTTTTTAATTCCTTTTTTTCAGAAAATATCAATTTATTAGCCTTCTATTTATAAAGCCCATATATAAAATTGTAAATTATGAACAATTCCCGCATTCTCAAGCACAGTTTCTAAGTTTCGTTACTAAATATCATTTACTTTTTATACACTATTAGAAATCATTAAAAATGTTATTGTGGTTAATGCTTTTTAATTCCTTTTTTTCAGAAAATATCAATTTATCAGCCTTCTTTCTGATAAAGCCCATATATAAATTTGTAAATTATGAACAATTCCCGCATTCTCAAGCACAGTTTCTAAATTTCTTTACTTTATATCGTTTACTTTATATACACTATTAGAAATCTTTAAAAATGTTAGTGTTGTTAATGCTTTTTAAATCCTTTTTTTCAAAAAATCTTAATTTATTAGCCATCTTTCGAATAAAAATCTTATATAAGTTTTTAAATTATGAACAATTCCCGCTTTCTCAACCACAATTTCAAAATTTCTTTACTAAATATCCTCTACTCTATACACTATTAGAAATATTCTTAAATTTTATTGTGGTTAATGCTTTTTAATTCCTTTTTTTCAGAAAATCTTAATTTATTGGCCTTCTTTCGAATAAAAATCTTATATAAATTTGTAAATTATGAACAATTCCCGCATTCTCAAGCACAGTTTCTAAATTTCTTTATTATATATCGTTAACTTTATATACACTATTAGAAATCATTAAAAATGTTATTGTGGTTAATGCTTTTTAATTCCTTTTTTTCAGAAAATATCAATTTATTAGTCTTCTTTCTGATGAAGCCCATATATAAATTTGTAAATTATGAACAATTCCCGCATTCTCAACCAGAGTTTCAAAATTTCTTTACTAAATATCCTCTACTCTATACACTATTAGAAATATTCTTAAATTTATTGTGGTTAATGCTTTTTAATTCCTTTTTTTCAGAAAATATCAATTTATTAGCCTTCTTTCTAATAAAAATCATATATAAATTTGTAAATTATGAACAACTCCCGCATTCTCAAGCACAGTTTCTAAATTTCTTTACTATATATCGTTTACTTTATATACACTATTAGAAATCTTTAAAAATGTTAGTGTTGTTAATGCTTTTTAAATCCTTTTTTTCAAAAAATCTTAATTTATTAGCCATCTTTCGAATAAAAATCTTATATAAGTTTGTAAATTATGAACAATTCCCGCTTTCTCAACCACAATTTCAAAATTTCTTTACTAAATATCCTCTACTCTATACACTATTAGAAATATTCTTAAATTTTATTGTGGTTAATGCTTTTTAATTCCTTTTTTTCAGAAAATATCAATTTATTAGCTTTCTTTCTAATAAAAATCATATATAAATTTGTAAATTATGAACAACTCCCGCATTCTCAAGCACAGTTTCTAAATTTCTTTACTATATATCGTTTCCTTTATATACACTATTAGAAATCTTTAATAATGTTATTGTGGTTAATGCTTTTTAAATCCTATTTTTCAGAAAATCTTAATTTATTATCCTTCTTTCGAATAAAAATCTTATATAAGTTTGTAAATTATGAACAATTCCCGCTTTCTCAACCACAATTTCAAAATTTCTTTACTAAATATCCTCTACTCTATACACTATTAGAAATATTCTTAAATTTTATTGTGGTTAATGCTTTTTAATTCCTTTTTTTCAGAAAATCTTAATTTATTGGCCTTCTTTCGAATAAAAATCTTATATAAATTTGTAAATTATGAACAATTCCCGCATTCTCAAGCACAGTTTCTAAATTTCTTTACTATATATCGTTAACTTTATATACACTATTAGAAATCATTAAAAATGTTATTGTGGTTAATGCTTTTTAATTCCTTTTTTTCAGAAAATATCAATTTATCAGCCTTCTTTCTGATAAAGCCCATATATAAATTTGTAAATTATGAACAATTCCCGCATTCTCAAGCACAGTTTCTAAATTTCTTTACTATATATCGTTTACTTTATATACACTATTAGAAATCATTAAAAATGTTATTGTGGTTAATGCTTTTTAATTCCTTTTTTTCAGAAAATATCAATTTATTAGCCTTCATTCTAATAAAAATCATATATAAATTATAAATTATGAACAATTCCCGCATTCTCAAGCACAGTTTCTATGTTTCGTTACTAAATATCATTTACTTTATATACACTATTAGAAATCATTAAAAATGTTATTGTGGTTAATGCTTTTTAATTCTTTTTTTTCGGAAAATCTCAATTTATTATCCTTCTTTGTAATAAAGAACATATATAAATTTGTAAATTATGAACAACTCCCGCATTCTCAAGCACAGTTTCTAAATTTCTTTACTATATATCGTTTCCTTTATAAACACTATTAGAAATCTTTAAAAATGTTAGTGTTGTTAATGCTTTTTAAATCCTTTTTTTCAAAAAATCTTAATTTATTAGCCATCTTACGAATAAAAATCTTATATAAGTTTGTAAATTATGAACAATTCCCGCTTTCTCAACCACAATTTCAAAATTTCTTTACTAAATATCCTCTACTCTATACACTATTAGAAATATTCTTAAATTTTATTGTGGTTAATGCTTTTTAATTCCTTTTTTTCAGAAAATCTTAATTTATTGGCCTTCTTTCGAATAAAAATCTTATATAAATTTGTAAATTATGAACAATTCCCGCATTCTCAAGCACAGTTTCTAAATTTCTTTATTATATATCGTTAACTTTATATACACTATTATAAATCTTTAAAAATGTTATTGTGGTTAATGCTTTTTAATTCCTTTTTTTCAGAAAATATCAATTTATTAGCCTTCTTTCTGATGAAGCCCATATATAAATTTGTAAATTATGAAAAATTCCCGCATTCTCAAGCACAGTTTCTAAATTTCTTTACTATATATCGTTTCCTTTATATACACTATTAGAAATCTTTAAAAATGTTATTGTGGTTAATGCTTTTTAAATCCTATTTTTCAGAAAATCTTAATTTATTATCCTTCTTTCGAATAAAAATCTTATATAAATTTGTAAATTATGAATGACTCTCGCATTCTCAAGCACAGTTTCTAAGTTTCTTTACTAAATATCGTTTACTTACATACACTATTAGAAATCATTAAAAATGTTATTGTGGTTAATGCTTTTTAATTCCTTTTTTTCAGTAAATATCAATTTATTACCTTTCTTTCTGATAAAGCCCATATATAAAATTGTAAATTATGAACAATTCCCGCATTCTCAAGCACAGTTTCTAAATTTCTTTATTATATATCGTTTACTTTATATACACTATTAGAAATCATTAAAAATGTAATTGTGGTTAATGCTTTTTAAATCCTTTTTTTCAGAAAATCTTAATTTATTGGCCTTCTTTCGAATAAAAATCTTATATAAATTTGTAAATTATGAATGACTCTCGCATTCTCAAGCACAGTTTCAAAATTTCTTTACTATATATCGTATATTTTATATACACTATTAGAAATCATTAAAAATGTTATTGTGGTTAATGCTTTTTAAATCCTATTTTTCAGAAAATCTTAATTTATTATCCTTCTTTCGAATAAAAATCTTATATAAATTTGTAAATTATGAACAATTCCCGCATTCTCAAGGAGAGTTTCTTAATATCTTTATTATATATCGTTTACTTACATACACTATTAGAAATCATTAAAAATGTTATTGTGGTTAATGCTTTTTAAATCCTTTTTTTCAGAAAATCTTAATTTATTGGCCTTCTTTCGAATAAAAATCTTATATAAATTTGTAAATTATGAATCACTCTCGCATTCTCAAGCACAGTTTCTAAGTTTCTTTACTAAATATCGTTTACTTACATACACTATTAGAAATCATTAAAAATGTTATTATGGTTAATGCTTTTTAATTTCTGTTTTTCAGAAATTATCAATTTATTAGCCTTCTTTCTGATAAAGCCCATATATAAATTTATAAATTATGAACAATTCCCGCATTCTCAACCACAGTTTCAAAATTTCTTTACTAAATATCCTCTACTCTATACACTATTAGAAATATTCTTAAATTTTATTGTGGTTAATGCTTTTTAATTCCTTTTTTTCAGAAAATATCAATTTATTAGCCTTCTTTCTAATAAAAATCATATGTAAATTATAAATTATGAACAATTCCCGCATTCTCAAGCACAGTTTCTAAATTTCTTTACTAAATATCCTCTACTCTATACACTATTAGAAATATTCTTAAATTTATTGTGGTTAATGCTTTTTAATTCCTTTTTTTCAGAAAATATCAATTTATTAGCCTTTCTTTCTAATAAAAATCATATATAAATTATAAATTATGAATGACTCTCGCATTCTCAAGCACAGTTTCTAAGTTTCTTTACTAAATATCGTTTACTTTATATACACTATTAGAAATCATTAAAAATGTTATTGTGGTTAATGCTTTTTAATTTCTTTTTTTCAGAAAATATCAATTTATTAGCCTTCATTCTGATAAAGCCCATATATAAATTTGTAAATTATGAACAATTTCCGCATTCTCAAGCACAGTTTCTAAATTTCTTTACTAAATATCGTTAATACACTATTAGAAATATTCTTAAATTTTATTGTGGTTAATGCTTTTTAATTCCTTTTTTTCAGAAAATATCAATTTATTAGCCTTCTTTCTGATAAAGCCCATATATAAATTTGTAAATTATGAACAATTCCCGCATTCTCAAGCACAGTTTCTAAATTTCTTTATTATATATCGTTTACTTTATATACACTATTAGAAATCTTAAAAATGTTATTGTGGTTAATGCTTTTTAATTCCTTTTTTTCAGAAAATATCAATTTATTAGCCTTCTTTCTGATAAAGCCCATATATAAATTTGTAAATTATGAACAATTTCCGCATTCTCAAGCACAGTTTCTAAATTTCTTTACTATATATCGTATATTTTATATACACTATTAGAAATATTCTTAAATTTTATTGTGGTTAATGCTTTTTAATTCCTTTTTTTCAGAAAATATCAATTTATTAGCCTTCTTTCTGATAAAGCCCATATATAAAATTGTAAATTATGAACAATTCCCGCATTCTCAAGCACAGTTTCTAAATTTCTTTATTATATATCGTTTACTTTATATACACTATTAGAAATCATTAAAAATGTTATTGTGGTTAATGCTTTTTAATTCCTTTTTTTCAGAAAATCTTCAATTTATTAGCCTTCTTTCGAATAAAAATCTTATATAAATTTGTAAATTATGAACAATTCCCGCATTCTCAAGCACAGTTTCAAATTTCTTTATTATATATCGTTTACTTTATATACACTATTAGAAATCATTAAAAATGTTATTGTGGTTAATGCTTTTTAAATCCTTTTTTTCAGAAAATCTTAATTTATTGGCCTTCTTTCGAATAAAAATCTTATATAAATTTGTAAATTATGAATGACTCTCGCATTCTCAAGCACAGTTTCTAAGTTTCTTTACTAAATATCGTTTACTTACATACACTATTAGAAATATTCTTAAATTTTATTGTGGTTAATGCTTTTTAATTCCTTTTTTTCAGAAAATATACAATTTATTAGCCTTCTTTCTGATAAAGCCCATATATAAATTTGTAAATTATGAACAATTCCCGCATTCTCAACCACAGTTTCAAAATTTCTTTACTAAATATCCTCTACTCTATACACTATTAGAAATATTCTTAAATTTTATTGTGGTTAATGCTTTTTAATTCCTTTTTTTCAGAAAATATCAATTTATTAGCCTTCTTTCGAATAAAAATCATATATAAATTATAAATTATGAACAATTCCCGCATTCTCAAGCACAGTTTCTAAATTTCTTTACTAAATATCCTCTACTCTATACACTATTAGAAATATTCTTAAATTTTATTGTGGTTAATGCTTTTTAATTCCTTTTTTTCAGAAAATATCAATTTATTACCTTTCTTTCTAATAAAAATCATATATAAATTATAAATTATGAATGACTCTCGCATTCTCAAGCACAGTTTCTAAGTTTCTTTATTAAATATCGTTTACTTTATATACACTATTAGAAATCATTAAAAATGTTATTGTGGTTAATGCTTTTTAATTTCTTTTTTTCAGAAAATATCAATTTATTAGCCTTCATTCTGATAAAGCCCATATATAAATTTGTAAATTATGAACAATTCCCGCATTCTCAAGCACAGTTTCTAAATTTCTTTACTAAATATCATTTACTTTATATACACTATTAGAAATCATTAAAAATGTTATTGTGTTTAATGCTTTTTAATTTCTTTTTTTCAGAAAATATCAATTTATTAGCCTTCATTCTGATAAAGCCCATATATAAATTTCGAAATTATGAACAATTCCCGCAATCTCAACCACAGTTTCTAAATTTCTTTATTATATATCGTTTACTTTATATACACTATTACAAATCATTAAAAATGTTATTGTGGTTAATGCTTTTTAATTCCTTTTTTTCAGAAAATATCAATTTATTAGCGTTCTTTCTGATAAAGCCCATTTATAAATTTGTAAATTATGAACAATTTCCGCATTCTCAAGCACAGTTTCTAAATTTCTTTACTATATATCGTATATTATATATACACTATTAGAAAACTTTAAAAATGTAATTGTGGTTAATGCTTTTTAAGTCCTTTTTTTCAGAAAAACTTAATTTATTGGCCTTCTTTCGAATAAAAATCTTATATAAATTTGTAAATTATGAATGACTCTCGCATTCTCAAGCACAGTTTCTAAGTTTCTTTACTAAATATTGTTTACTTTAGATACACTATTAGAAATCATTAAAAATGTTATTGTGGTTAATGCTTTTTAATTCCTTTTTTTCAGAAAATCTTAATTTATTAGCCTTCTTTCGAATAAAAATCTTATATAAATTTGTAAATTATGAACAATTCCCGCATTCTCAAGGACAGTTTCTTAATTTCTTTATTATATATCGTTTACTTTAGATACACTATTCGAAATCTTTAAAAATGTTATTGTGGTTAATGCTTTTTAATTCCTTTTTTTCAGAAAATCTTAATTTATTAGCCTTCTTTCGAATAAAAATCTTATATAAATTTGTAAATTATGAACAATTCCCGCATTCTCAACCACAGTTTCTAAATTTCTTTATTATATATCGTTTACTTTATATACACTATTAGAAATCATTAAAAATGTTATTGTGGTTAATGCTTTTTAATTTCTTTTTTTCAGAAAATATCAATTTATTTGCCTTCTTTCTGATAAAGCCCATATATAAATTTGTAAATTATGAACAATTCCCGCATTCTCAACCACAGTTTCAAAATTTCTTTACTAAATATCCTCTACTCTATACACTATTAGAAATATTCTTA
>JACCHV010002801.1:0-11157 GCA_018907245.1 Eupristina koningsbergeri | reverse complement strand
CATTTTATTTTTCAACATGGAAAGCTGCTCGATTTGTATTTAAAATTATAAAAATCCTTTATAAATACATCGATTTGAAACTACACATCTCGGATTTTCATTCTAAAATCCAATTAATAATATATTATCCTAGAAATTGAAAATGTCATGTTTGAAATTGAATTTTTAATACAATCACTAGTGCATTTTATTTTTCAACATGGAAAGCTGCTCGATTTGTATTTAAAATTATAAAATTGCATTATAAATACACAGTCTTAAAACTACACATCTCGGATTTTGAATTCTAAAATCCAATTAATAAAATATTATCTTAGAAAATGAATATGTCATGTTTGAAAATGAATTTTTATTCATTTACTAGTACATTTTACTTTTCAATATGGAAAACTGCTTGATATATATTAAAATTTTTAAAATGCATTATAAATACACTGTTATGAATCTACACATCTCCGATTTTAAATTCTAAAATACAATTAATAAAATATTATCTTAGAAATTCTATATATCATGTTTGAAACTGATGTTATCTTTCATTCACTAGTGCATTTTATTTTTCAACATGGAAATCTGCTCGATTTGTATTTAAAATTATAGAAATCCTTTATAAATACATCGATTTGAAACTACACATCTCGGATTTTCATTCTAAAATCCAATTAATAAAATATTATCCTAGAAATTGAATATGTCATGTTTGAAAATGAATTTTTCATACAATCACTAGTGCATTTTATTTTTCAACATGGAAACCTGCTCGATTTGTATTTAAAATTATAAAAATCCTTTATAAATACATCGAATTGAAACTACACATCTCGGATTTTCATTCTAAAATCCAATTAATAATATATTATCCTAGAAACTGTATATGTCATTTTTGAAATTAAAGTTATCATACATTCACTAGTGCATTTTATTTTTCAACATGGAAACCTGCTCGATTTGTATTTAAAATTATAAAAATCCTTTATAAATACATCGAATTGAAACTACACATCTCGGATTTTCATTCTAAAATCCAATTAATAATATATTATCCTAGAAACTGTATATGTCATTTTTGAAATTAAAGTTATCATACATTCACTAGTGCATTTTATTTTCTCCCACCAACCCACATGGACATCTGCTCGCTTTTGTATTTAAACTTATAAAACTCCTTATAACTACATCGATTTGAACACTACACATCTCGGATTTTCTCTAAAATCCAATTATAAACTCTTACCTCGAGAAATTGAATCTGTCATTTTTGCAAAATGACTTTTTCATACAACACTAGTGCCATTTTATTTTTCAACATGGACATTGCTCGATTTGTATTTAAAATTATAAAAATCCTTTATAAATACATCGATTTGAAACTACACATCTCGGATTTTCATTCTAAAATCCAATTAATAAAATATTATCCTAGAAATTGAATATGTCATGTTTGAAAATGAATTTTTCATACAATCACTAGTGCATTTTATTTTTCAACATGGAAAGCTGCTCGATTTGCATTTAAAATTATAAAAATCCTTTATAAATACATCGATTTGAAACTACACATCTCGGATTTTCATTCTAAAATCCAATTAATAATATATTATCCTAGAAATTGAAAATGTCATGTTTGAAAATGAATTTTTCATACAATCACTAGTGCATTTTATTTTTCAACATGGAAAGCTGCTCGATTTGTATTTAAAATTATAAAAATCCTTTATAAATACATCGATTTGAAACTACACATCTCGGATTTTCATTCTAAAATGCAATTAATAATATATTATCCTAGAAACTGTATATGTCATTTTTGAAATTAAAGTTATCATACATTCACTAGTCCTTTTTATTTTTCAACATGGAAAGCTGCTTGATTTGTATTTAAAATTATAAAATTGCATTGTAAATACACAGTCTTAAAACTACTCATCTCGGATTTTCATTCTAAAATCCAATTAATAATATATTATATTAGAAATTGTATATGTCATGTTTGAAAATGGATTTTTCATACAATCACTAGTGCATTTTATTTTCCAACATGGAAATCTGCTCGATTTGTATTTAAAATTATAAAAATCCTTTATAAATACATCGATTTGAAACTACACATCTCGGATTTTCATTCTAAAATCCAATTAATAATATATTATCCTAGAAATTGAAAATGTCATGTTTGAAAATGAATTTTTCATACAATCACTAGTGCATTTTATTTTTCAACATGGAAAGCTGCTCGATTTGTATTTAAAATTATAAAAATCCTTTATAAATACATCGATTTGAAACTACACATCTCGGATTTTCATTCTAAAATCCAATTAATAATATATTATCCTAGAAATTGAAAATGTCATGTTTGAAATTGAATTTTTAATACAATCACTAGTGCATTTTATTTTTCAACATGGAAAGCTGCTCGATTTGTATTTAAAATTATAAAATTGCATTATAAATACACAGTCTTAAAACTACACATCTCGGATTTTGAATTCTAAAATCCAATTAATAAAATATTATCTTAGAAAATGAATATGTCATGTTTGAAAATGAATTTTTATTCATTTACTAGTACATTTTACTTTTCAATATGGAAAACTGCTTGATATATATTAAAATTTTTAAAATGCATTATAAATACACTGTTATGAATCTACACATCTCCGATTTTAAATTCTAAAATACAATTAATAAAATATTATCTTAGAAATTCTATATATCATGTTTGAAACTGATGTTATCTTTCATTCACTAGTGCATTTTATTTTTCAACATGGAAATCTGCTCGATTTGTATTTAAAATTATAAAAATCCTTTATAAATACATCGATTTGAAACTACACATCTCGGATTTTCATTCTAAAATCCAATTAATAAAATATTATCCTAGAAATTGAATATGTCATGTTTGAAAATGAATTTTTCATACAATCACTAGTGCATTTTATTTTTCAACATGGAAACCTGCTCGATTTGTATTTAAAATTATAAAAATCCTTTATAAATACATCGATTTGAAACTACACATCTCGGATTTTCATTCTAAAATCCAATTAATAATATATTATCCTAGAAACTGTATATGTCATTTTTGAAATTAAAGTTATCATACATTCACTAGTGCATTTTATTTTTCAACATGGAAACCTGCTCGATTTGTATTTAAAATTATAAAAATCCTTTATAAATACATCGAATTGAAACTACACATCTCGGATTTTCATTCTAAAATCCAATTAATAATATATTATCCTAGAAACTGTATATGTCATTTTTGAAATTAAAGTTATCATACATTCACTAGTGCATTTTATTGTCAACATGGAATCTGCTCGAATTTGTATTTAAAAGTATAAAAATCCTTTATAAATAGCATCGAGTTTGAAACTAGACCATCGCGGATTTTCATTCGAAAATCCAATTATAAAATATTATCCTAGAAATTGAAGATGTCATGTTTGAAAATGAATTTTTTCATACAATCACAGTGCATTTTTATTTTTCAACATGGAAATCTGCTCGATTTGTATTTAAAATTATAAAAATCCTTTATAAATACATCGATTTGAAACTACACATCTCGGATTTTCATTCTAAAATCCAATTAATAAAATATTATCCTAGAAATTGAATATGTCATGTTTGAAAATGAATTTTTCATACAATCACTAGTGCATTTTATTTTTCAACATGGAAAGCTGCTCGATTTGCATTTAAAATTATAAAAATCCTTTATAAATACATCGATTTGAAACTACACATCTCGGATTTTCATTCTAAAATCCAATTAATAATATATTATCCTAGAAATTGAAAATGTCATGTTTGAAAATGAATTTTTCATACAATCACTAGTGCATTTTATTTTTCAACATGGAAAGCTGCTCGATTTGTATTTAAAATTATAAAAATCCTTTATAAATACATCGATTTGAAACTACACATCTCGGATTTTCATTCTAAAATGCAATTAATAATATATTATCCTAGAAACTGTATATGTCATTTTTGAAATTAAAGTTATCATACATTCACTAGTCCTTTTTATTTTTCAACATGGAAAGCTGCTTGATTTGTATTTAAAATTATAAAATTGCATTGTAAATACACAGTCTTAAAACTACTCATCTCGGATTTTCATTCTAAAATCCAATTAATAATATATTATATTAGAAATTGTATATGTCATGTTTGAAAATGGATTTTTCATACAATCACTAGTGCATTTTATTTTCCAACATGGAAATCTGCTCGATTTGTATTTAAAATTATAAAAATCCTTTATAAATACATCGATTTGAAACTACACATCTCGGATTTTCATTCTAAAATCCAATTAATAATATATTATCCTAGAAACTGTATATGTCATGTTTGAAATTAAATTTATCATACATTCACTAGTGCATTTTATTTTTCAACATGGAAAGCTGCTCGATTTGTATTTAAAATTATAAAATTGCATTATAAATTATAAATACACTGTTTTGAAACTATACATCTCGCATTTTGAATTCTAAAATCCATTTAATAAAATATTATCTTAGAAATTGAATATGTCACGTTTGAAATTAAAGTTATCATTCATTCACTAGTGCATTTTATTTTTCAACAGGGAAATCTGCTTGATTTGTATTTAAAATTATATAAATGCTTTATAAATACATCGATTTGAAACTACACATCTCGGATTTTCATTCTAAAATGCAATTAATAATATATTATCCTAGAAACTGTATATGTCATTTTTGAAATTAAAGTTATCATACATTCACTAGTCCTTTTTATTTTTCAACATGGAAAGCTGCTTGATTTGTATTTAAAATTATAAAATTGCATTGTAAATACACAGTCTTAAAACTACTCATCTCGGATTTTCATTCTAAAATCCAATTAATAATATATTATATTAGAAATTGTATATGTCATGTTTGAAAATGGATATTTCATACAATCACTAGTGCATTTTATTTTCCAACATGGAAATCTGCTCGATTTGTATTTAAAATTATAAAAATCCTTTATAAATACATCGATTTGAAACTACACATCTCGGATTTTCATTCTAAAATCCAATTAATAATATATTATCCTAGAAACTGTATATGTCATGTTTGAAAATGAATTTTTCATACAATCACTAGTGCATTTTATTTTTCAACATGGAAAGCTGCTCGATTTGTATTTAAAATTATAAAAATCCTTTATAAATACATCGATTTGAAACTACACATCTCGGATTTTCATTCTAAAATCCAATTAATAATATATTATCCTAGAAATTGAAAATGTCATGTTTGAAAATGAATTTTTCATACAATCACTAGTGCATTTTATTTTTCAACATGGAAAGCTGCTCGATTTGTATTTAAAATTATAAAAATCCTTTATAAATACATCGATTTGAAACTACACATCTCGGATTTTCATTCTAAAATCCAATTAGTAATATATTATCCTAGAAATTGAAAATGTCATGTTTGAAAATAAATTTTTCATACAATCACTAGTGCATTTTATTTTTCAACATGGAAATCTGCTCGATTTGTATTTAAAATTATAAAAATCCTTTATAAATACATCGATTTGAAACTACACATCTCGGATTTTCATTCTAAAATCCAATTAATAAAATATTATCCTAGAAATTGAATATGTCATGTTTGAAAATGAAATTTTCATACAATCACTAGTGCATTTTATTTTTCAACATGGAAATCTGCTCGATTTGTATTTAAAATTATAAAAATCCTTTATAAATACATCGATTTGAAACTACACATCTCGGATTTTCATTCTAAAATGCAATTAATAAAATATTATCCTAGAAATTGAATATGTCATGTTTGAAAATGATGTTATCTTTCATTCACTAGTTCATTTTATTTTACAACATGGAAAGCTGCTCGATTTGTATTTAAAATTATAAAAATGCATTATAAATACATCGATTTGAAACTACACATCTCGGATATTCATTCTTAAATCTAATTAATAATATATTATCCTAGAAACTGTATATGCCATGTTTGAAATTAAAGTTATCATACATTCACTAGTGCACTTAACTTTTCAACATGGAAATATACTCGATTTGTATTTAAAATTATAATAATGCTTTATAAATACACTGTTTTGAAACTACACATCTCGAATTCTGAATTCTAAAATCGAATTAATAAAATATTATCTTAGAAATTGAATATGTCATGTTTGAAAATGAATTTATCATTCATTCAAATGTATATTTAGTTTTCTAGATGGAAATCTACAGGATTTGTAATTAAAATTATAAAAATGCTTTATAAATACACTGTTTTGAAACTACACATCTCGAATTCTGAATTCTAAAATCCAATTAATAAAATATTATCTTAGAAATTGAATATGTCATGTTTGAAAATGAATTTTTCATACATTCACTAGTGCATTTTACATTTCAACATGGAAATCTGTTCGATTTGTATTTAAAATTATAAAAATCCTTTATAAATACATCGATTTGAAACTACACATCTCGGATTTTCATTCTAAAATCCAATTAATAAAATATTATCCTAGAAACTGTATATGTCATGTTTGAAATTAAATTTATCATACATTCACTAGTGCATTTTATTTTTCAACATGGAAAGCTGCTCGATTTGTATTTAAAATTATAAAATTGCATTATAAATACACTGTCTTGAAACTACACATCTCGGATTTTGAATTCTAAAATCCAATTAATAAAATATTATCTTAGAAATTGAATATGTCATGTTTGAAAATGAATTTTTCATTCATTTACTAGTACATTTTACTTTTCAATATGGAAAACTGCTTGATATATATTTAAAATTTTAATAATGCATTATAAATACACTGTTATGAATCTACACACCTCCGATTTAAAATTCTAAAATACAATTAATAAAATATTATCATAGAAATTGAATATCTCATGTTTGAAATTAAAGTTATCATACATTCACTAGTGCATTTTACTCTTCAACATGGAAAGCTGCTCGATTTGTATGTAAAATTATAATAATGCTTTATAAATACACTGTTTTGAAACTACACATCTCGGATTTTGAATTCTAAAATCCAATTAATAAAATATTATCTTAGAAATTCTATATATCATGTTTGAAAATGTTGTTATCTTTCATTCACTAGTGCATTTTATTTTTCAACATGGAAACCTGCTCGATTTGTATTTAAAATTATAAAAATCCTTTATAAATACATCGATTTGAAACTACACATCTCGGATTTTCATTCTAAAATCCAATTAATAATATATTATCCTAGAAATTGTATATGTCATGTTTAAAAATGATGTTATCTTTCATTCACTAGTGCATTTTATTTTTCAACATGGAAAGCTGCACGTTTTGTATTTAAAATTATAATAATGCTTTATAAATACACTGTCTTGAAACTACACATGTCGAATTTTCATTCAAAAATCCAATTAATAATATATTATATTAGAAATTGAATACGTCATGTTTGAAAATGAATTTATCATTCACTAACTAGTCCATTTTACATTTCAACATGGAAATCTGCTCGATTTGTATTTAAAATTATAAAAATGCATTATAAATACATCGATTTGAAACTACACATCTCGGATTTTCATTCTAAAATCCAATTAATAATATTTTATCCTAGAAACTGTATATGTCATGTTTGAAATTAAAGTTATAATACATTCACTAGTGGACATTACTTTTCAACATGGAAATATCCTCGATTTGTATTTAAAATTAAAATAATGCTTTATAAATACACTGTTTTGAAACTACACATCTCGGATTTTGTATTCTAAAATCCAATTAATAAAATATTATCTTAGAAATTCTATATATCATGTTTGAAAATGATGTTATCTTTCATTCACTAGTGCATTTTCTTTTTCAACATGGAAACCTGCTCGATTTGTATTTAAAATTATAAAAATCCTTTATAAATACATCGATTTGAAACTACACATCTCGGATTTTCATTCTAAAATCCAATTAATAAAATATTATCCTAGAAACTGTATATGTCATGTTTGAAATTAAATTTATCATACATTCACTAGTGCATTTTACTCTTCAACATGGAAAGCTGCTCGATTTGTATGTAAAATTATAATAATGCTTTATAAATACACTGTTTTGAAACTACACATCTCGGATTTTGAATTCTAAAATCCAATTAATAAAATATTATCTTAGAAATTGAATATGTCATGTTTGAAAATGAATTTTTCATTCATTTACTAGTACATTTTACTTTTCAATATGGAAAACTGCTTGATATATATTTAAAATTTTAATAATGCATTATAAATACACTGTTATGAATCTACACACCTCCGATTTAAAATTCTAAAATACAATTAATAAAATATTATCATAGAAATTGAATATCTCATGTTTGAAATTAAAGTTATCATACATTCACTAGTGCATTTTACTCTTCAACATGGAAAGCTGCTCGATTTGTATATAAAATTATAATAATGCTTTATAAATACACTGTTTTGAAACTACACATCTCGGATTTTGAATTCTAAAATCCAATTAATAAAATATTATCTTAGAAATTCTATATATCATGTTTGAAAATGTTGTTATCTTTCATTCACTAGTGCATTTTATTTTTCAACATGGAAACCTGCTCGATTTGTATTTAAAATTATAAAAATCCTTTATAAATACATCGATTTGAAACTACACATCTCGGATTTTCATTCTAAAATCCAATTAATAATATATTATCCTAGAAACTGTATATGTCATGTTTGAAATTAAATTTATCATACATTCACTAGTGCATTTTATTTTTCAACATGGAAAGCTGCTCGATTTGTATTTAAAATTATAAAATTGCATTATAAATACACTGTCTTGAAACTACACATCTCGGATTTTCATTCTAAAATCCAATTAATAATATATTATATTAGAAATTGTATATGTCATGTTTGAAAATGATGTTATCTTTCATTCACTAGTGCATTTTATTTTTCAACATGGAAAGCTGCACGTTTTGTATTTAAAATTATAATAATGCTTTATAAATACACTGTCTTGAAACTACACATCTCGGATTTTCATTCTAAAATCCAATTAATAATATATTATATTAGAAATTGTATATGTCATGATTGAAATTGAAGTTATCATTCATTCACTAGTGCATTTTACTTCTCAACATGTAAATATGCTCGATTTATATTTAAAATTATAAAAATGCATTATAAATACATCGATTTTAAACTACACATCTCGGATTTTCATTCTAAAATCCAATTAATAAAATATTATCCTAGAAATTGAATATGTCATGTTTGAAAATGAATTTTTCATACATTCACTAGTTCATTTTACATTTCAACATGGAAATCTGCACGATTTGTATTTAAAATAATAAAAATGCTTTATAAATACACTGTCTTGAAACTACACATCACGGATTTTCATTCTAAAATCCAATTAATAATATATTATATTAGAAATTAAAATGTCATGTTTGAAAATAAATTTTTCATTCATTTACTAGTACATTTTACTTTTCAATATGGAAAACTGCTCATTTTGTATATAAAATTATAAAAATACTTTATAAATACATCGATTTGAAACTACACATCTCGGATTTTCATTCTAAAATCCAATTAATAAAATATTATCCTAGAAATTGAATATGTCATGTTTGAAAATGAATTTTTCATACATTCACTAGTTCATTTTACATTTCAACATGGAAATCTGCTCGATTTGTATTTAAAATTATAAAAATCCTTTATAAATACATCGATTTGAAACTACACATCTCGGATTTTCATTCTAAAATCCAATTAATAAAATATTATCTTAGAAATTGAATATGTCATGTTTGAAAATGAATTTTTCATACATTCACTAGTTCATTTTACATTTCAACATGGAAATCTGCTCGATTTGTATTTAAAATTATAAAAATCCTTTATAAATACATCGATTTGAAACTACACATCTCGGATTTTCATTCTAAAATCCAATTAATAAAATATTATCCTAGAAATTGAATATGTCATGTTTGAAAATGATGTTATCTTTCATTCACTAGTGCATTTTATTTTTCAACATGGAAATCTGCTCGATTTGTATTTAAAATTATAAAAATGCATTATAAATACATCGATTTGAAACTACACATCTCGGATATTCATTCTTAAATCTAATTAATAATATATTATCCTAGAAACTGTATATGCCATGTTTGAAATTAAAGTTATCATACATTCACTAGTGCACTTAACTTTTCAACATGGAAATATACTCGATTTGTATTTAAAATTATAATAATGCTTTATAAATACACTGTTTTGAAACTACACATCTCGAATTCTGAATTCTAAAATCGAATTAATAAAATATTATCTTAGAAATTGAATATGTCATGTTTGAAAATGAATTTATCATTCATTCAAATGTATATTTAGTTTTCTAGATGGAAATCTACAGGATTTGTAATTAAAATTATAAAAATGCTTTATAAATACACTGTTTTGAAACTACACATCTCGAATTCTGAATTCTAAAATCCAATTAATAAAATATTATCTTAGAAATTGAATATGTCATGTTTGAAAATGAATTTTTCATACATTCACTAGTGCATTTTACATTTCAACATGGAAATCTGCTCGATTTGTATTTAAAATTATAAAAATCCTTTATAAATACATCGATTTGAAACTACACATCTCGGATTTTCATTCTAAAATCCAATTAATAATATATTATCCTAGAAACTGTATATGTCATGTTTGAAATTAAATTTATCATACATTCACTAGTGCATTTTATTTTTCAACATGGAAAGCTGCTCGATTTGTATTTAAAATTATAAAATTGCATTATAAATACACTGTCTTGAAACTACACATCTCGGATTTTCATTCTAAAATCCAATTAATAATATATTATCTTAGAAATTGAATATGTCATGTTTGAAAATGAATTTATCATTCACTAGTACATTTTACTTTTCAACATGGAAAACTGCTTGATATATATTTAAAATTTTAATAATGCATTATAAATACACTGTTATGAATCTACACACCTCCGATTTAAAATTCTAAAATACAATTAATAAAATATTATCATAGAAATTGAATATCTCATGTTT
>JACCHV010002800.1:0-10349 GCA_018907245.1 Eupristina koningsbergeri | reverse complement strand
AATTTGTAAATTCTGAACAATTCCCGCATTCTTATGCACAGTTTCTAATTTGCTTTACTAAATATCGTTAACTTTATATACACTATTAGAAATATTCATAAATTTTATTGAGGTTAATGCTTTTTAATTCCTTTTTTTTCAGAAAATATCAATTTATTAGCCTTCTTTCAAATAAAAATCATATATAAATGTAAATTCTGAATGACTCTCGGATTCTGAAGCGCAGTTTCTAAATTTCTTTACTATATATCGTTTACTTTATATACACTATTAGAAATCTTTAAAAATGTTATTGTGGTTAATGCTTTTTAATTCCTTTTTTTTCAGAATATATCAATTTATTAGCCATCTTTCTAAAAAAAATCATATATAAATTGTAAATTCTGAATGACTCTCGCATTCTTATGCACAGTTTCTAATTTTTCTTTACTAAATATCCTTAACTTTATATACACTATTAGAAATATTCTTAAATTTTATTGAGGTTAATGCTTTTTAATTCCTTTTTTTCAGAAAATATCAATTTATTAGCATTCCTTCGATTAAAAAGCATATATAAATTTGTAAATTATGAACAATTCCCGCATTCTTATGCACAATTTCTAATTTGCTTTACTAAATATCCTTAACTTTATATACACTATTAGAAATATTCTTAAATTTTATTGAGGTTAATGCTTTTTAATTGCTTTTTTTTCAGAAAATATCAATTTAATAGCCTTCTTTCGATTAAAAATCATATATAAATTCGAAATTATAAACGACTATGGCATTCTCAAGCACAGTTTTTAAATTGCTTTACTAAATAACGTTAACTTTATATACACTATTAGAAATCTTTAAAAATGTTATTGTGGTTAATGCTTTTTAATTCCTTTTTTTTCAGAAATATCAATTTATTAGCCTTGTTTCTAAAAAAAATCATATATAAATTGTAAATTCTGAATGACTCTCGCATTCTCAAGCGCAGTTTCTAAATTTCTTTACTATATATCGTTTACTTTATATACATTATTAGAAATATTCAAAATTTTATTGTGGTTAATGCTTTTTAATTCCTTTTTTTTCAGAAAATATCAATTTATTAGCCTTCTTTCTATTAAAAATCATATATAAATTGTAAATTCTGAATGACTCTCGCATTCTCAAGCGCAGTTTCTAAATTTCTTTACTATATATCGTTTACTTTATATACATTATTAGAAATATTCTTAAATTTTATTGTGGTTAATGCTTTTTAATTCCTTTTTTTCAGAAAATATCAATTTATTAGCCTTCTTTCGATTAAAAATCATATATAAATTTGTAAATTATGAAACGACTCTCGCATTCTCAAGCACAGTTTCTAAATTTCTTTACTTATATCGTTTACTTTATATACATTATTAGAAATGTTCTTAAAAGTTATTGTGGTTAATGCTTTTTAATTCCTTTTTTTTCAGAAAATATCAATTTATTAGCCTTCTTTCGATTAAAAATCATATATAAATGTAAATTCTGAATGACTCTCGCATTCTCAAGCGCAGTTTCTAAATTTCTTTACTATATATCGTTTACATTATATACACTATTAGAAATCTTTAAAAATGTTATTGTGGTTAATGCTATTTAATTCCTTTTTTTCAGAAAATATCAATTTATTAGCCTTCTTTCTAATAAACACCATATATAAATTGTAAATTATGAACAATTTCCGCATTCTTATGCAAAGTTTTTAAATTGCTTTACTAAATAACGTTAACTTTATATACACTATTAGAAATATTCTTAAATTTTATTGAGGTTAATGCTTTTTAATCCTTTTTTTCGGAAAATCTAATTTATTATCCTTCTTTGAATAAAAACATATATAAATTTGTAAATTATGAAAAATTCCCGCATTTTCAAGCGCAGTTTCTAAATTTCTTTACTATATATCGTTTACTTTATATACACTATTAGAAATCTTTAAAAATGTTATTGTGGTTAATGCTTTTTAATTCCTTTTTTTTCAGAAAATATCAATTTATTAGCCTTGTTTCTAAAAAAAATCATATATAAATTGTAAATTCTGAATGACTCTCGCATTCTCAAGCACAGTTTCTAAATTTCTTTACTATATATCATTTACTTTTTACACACTATTAGAAATCTTTAAAAATGTTATTGTGGTTAATGCTTTTTAATTCCTTTTTTTTCAGAAAATATCAATTTATTAGCATTCTTTCTAATAAAAATCATATTTAAATTGTAAATTCTGAACAATTCCCGCATTCTTATGCACAGTTTCTAATTTGCTTTACTAAATATCGTTAACTTTATATAGACTATTAGAAATATTCATAAATTTTATTGAGGTTAATGCTTTTTAATTCCTTTTTTTTCAGAAAATATCAATTTATTAGCCTTCTTTCAAATAAAAATCATATATAAATGTAAATTCTGAATGACTCTCGGATTCTCAAGCGCAGTTTCTAAATTTCTTTACTATATATCGTTTACTTTATACACACTATTAGAAATCTTTAAAAATGTTATTGTGGTTAATGCTTTTTAATTCCTTTTTTTTCAGAATATATCAATTTATTAGCCTTCCTTCGTTTAAAAAGCATATATAAATTTGTAAATTATGAACAATTCCCGCATTCTTATGCACAATTTCTAATTTGCTTTACTAAATATCCTTAACTTTATATACACTATTAGAAATATTCTTAAATTTTATTAAGGTTAATGCTTTTTAATTGCTTTTTTTCAGAAAATATCAATTTATTAGCCTACTTTCTAATAAAAATCATATATAAATTCGAAATTATAAACGACTATGGCATTCTCAAGCACAGTTTCTAATTTCTTTACTATATATCGTTTACTTTATATACACTATTAGAAATCTTTAAAAATGTTATTGTGGTTAATGCTTTTTAATTCCTTTTTTTTCAGAAAATATCAATTTATTAGCCTTGTTTCTAAAAAAAATCATATATAAATTGTAAATTCTGAATGACTCTCGCATTCTCAAGCGCAGTTTCTAAATTTCTTTACTATATATCGTTTACTTTATATACACTATTAGAAATCTTTAAAAATGTTATTGTGGTTAATGCTTTTTAATTCCTTTTTTTTCAGAAATATCAATTTATTAGCCTTGTTTCTAAAAAAAATCATATATAAATTGTAAATTATGAACAATTCCCGCATTTCTCAAGCACAGTTTCTAAATTTCTTTATTATATATCGTTTACTTTTCATACATTATTAGAAATATTCTTAAATTTTATTGTGGTTAATGCTTTTTAATTCCTTTTTTTCAGAAAATATCAATTTATTAGCCTTCCTTCGATTAAAAATTATATGTAAATTTGTAAATAATGAACAATTCCCGCATTCTCAAGCACAGTTTCTGTGTTTCTTAACTAAATACCGTTTACATTATATACACTATTAGAAATCTTTAAAAATGTTATTGTGGTTAATGCTATTTAATTCCTTTTTTTCAGAAAATATCAATTTATTAGCCTTCTTTCTAATAAACACCATATATAAATTGTAAATTCTGAATGACTCTCGCATTCTAAAGCGCAGTTTCTAAATTTCTTTACTATATATCGTTTACTTTACATACATTATTAGAAATATTCTTAAATTTTATTGTGGTTAATGCTTTTTAATTCCTTTTTTTCAGAAAATATCAATTTATTAGCCTTCTTTCGATTAAAAATCATATATAAATTGTAAATTCTGAATGACTCTCGCATTGTCAAGCGCAGTTTCTAAATTTCTTTACTATATATCGTTTACTTTACATACATGATTAGAAATATTCTTAAATTTTATTGAGGTTAATGCTTTTTAATTCCTTTTTTTTCAGAAAATATCAATTTATTAGCCTTCTTTCTAATAAAAATCATATATAAATTGTAAATTCTGAAAGACTCTCGCATTCTCAAGCGCAGTTTCTAAATTTCTATAATATATATCGTTAACTTTATATACACTATTAGAAATATTCATAAATTTTATTGAGATTAATGCTTTTTAATTCCTTTTTTTTCAGAAAATATCAATTTATTAGCATTCTTTCTAATAAAAATCATATATAAATTGTAAATTCTGAACAATTCCCGCATTCTCAAGCGCAGTTTCTAAATTTCTTTACTATATATCGTTTACTTTACATACATTATTAGAAATATTCTTAAATTTTATTGTGGTTAATGCTTTTTAATTCCTTTTTTTCAGAAAATATCAATTTATTAGCCTTCTTTCGATTAAAAATCATATATAAATTGTAAATTCTGAATGACTCTCGCATTCTTATGCACAGTTTCTAATTTTTCTTTACTAAATATCCTTAACTTTATATACACTATTAGAAATATTCTTAAATTTTATTGAGGTTAATGCTTTTTAATTCCTTTTTTTCAGAAAATATCAATTTTTTAGCCTTCCTTCGATTAAAAAGCATATATAAATTTGTAAATTATGAACAATTCCCGCATTCTTATGCACAATTTCTAATTTGCTTTACTAAATATCCTTAACTTTATATACACTATTAGAAATATTCTTAAATTTTATTGAGGTTAATGCTTTTTAATTGCTTTTTTTTCAGAAAGTATCAATTTATTAGCCTACTTTCTAATAAAAATCATATATAAATTCGAAATTATAAACGACTAAGGCATTCTCAAGCACAGTTTCTAATTTTCTTTACTATATATCGTTTACTTTATATACACTATTAGAAATATTCTTAAATTTTATTGAGGTTAATGCTTTTTAATTCCTTTTTTTCAGAAAATATCAATTTATTAGCCTTCCTTCGATTAAAAAGAATATATAAATTTGTAAATTATGAACAATTCCCGCATTCTTATGCACAGTTTCTAATTTACTTTACTAAATATCGTTAACTTTATATACACTTTTAGAAATATTCATAAATTTTATTGAGGTTAATGCTTTTTAATTCCTTTTTTTTCAGAAAATATCAATTTAATAGCCTACTTTCTAATAAAAATCATATATAAATTGTAAATTCTGAATGACTCTCGCATTCTCAAGCGCAGTTTCTAAATTTCTTTACTATATATCGTTTACTTAACATACATTATTAGAAATATTCTTAAATTTTATTGTGGTTAATGCTTTTTAATTCCTTTTTTTCAGAAAATATCAATTTATTAGCCTTCTTTCGATTAAAAATCATATATAAATTTGTAAATTATGAACAATTCCCGCATTCTTATGCACAGTTTCGAATTTACTTTACTAAATATCGTTCACTTTATATACACTTTTAGAAATATTAATAAATTTTATTCAGGTTAATGCTTTTCAATTCCTTTTTTTTCAGAAAATATCAATTTATTATCCTTCTTTCTAATAAAAATCATATATAAATTGTAAATTCTGAATGACTCTCGCATTCTCAAGCGCAGTTTCTAAATTTCTTTACTATATATCGTTTACTTTACATACATTATTAGAAATATTCTTAAATTTTATTGTGGTTAATGCTTTTTAATTCCTTTTTTTCTGAAAATATCAATTTATTAGCCTTCTTTCGATTAAAAATCATATATAAATTTGTAAATTATGAACAATTCCCGCATTCTTATGCACAGTTTCTAATTTACTTTACTAAATATCGTTAACTTTATATACACTTTTAGAAATATTCATAAATTTTATTGAGGTTAATGCTTTTCAATTCCTTTTTTTTCAGAAAATATCAATTTATTACCATTCCTTCTAATAAAAATCATATATAAATTGTAAATTCTGAACAATTCCCGCATTCTTGTGCACAGTTTCTAATTTGCTTTACTAAATATCGTTAACTTTATATACACTATTAGAAATCTTTAAAAATGTTATTGTGGTTAATGCTTTTCAATTCCTTTTTTTTCAGAAAATATCAATTTATTAGCCTTCTTTCTAATAAAAATCATATATAAATTGTAAATTCTGAAAGACTCTCGCATTCTTAAGCGCAGTTTCTAAATTTCTATACTATATATCGTTAACTTTATATACACTATTAGAAATATTCATAAATTTTATTGAGGTTAATGCTTTTTAATTCCTTTTTTTTCAGAAAATATCAATTTATTAGCCTACTTTCTAATAAAAATCATATATAAATTCGAAATTATAAACGACTATGGCATTCTCAAGCACAGTTTCTAATTTTCTTTACTATATATCGTTTACTTTATATACACTATTAGAAATATTCTTAAATTTTATTGAGGTTAATGCTTTTTAATTCCTTTTTTTCAGAAAATATCAATTTATTAGCCTTCCTTCGATTAAAAAGCATATATAAATTTGTAAATTATGAACAATTCCCGCATTCTTATGCACAGTTTCTAATTTACTTTACTAAATATCGTTAACTTTATATACACTATTAGAAATCTTTAAAAATGTTATTGTAGTTAATGCTTTTTAAATCCTTTTTTTCAGAAAATCTTAATTTATTATCCTTCTTTCGAATAAAAATCTTATATAAATTTGTAAATTATGAACAATTCCCGCATTCTCAAGGACAGTTTCTTAATTTCTTTATTAAATATCGTTTACTTACATACACTATTAGAAATCATTATAAATGTTATTGTGGTTAATGCTTTTTAATTCCTTTTTTTCAGAAAATATCAATTCATTAGCCTTCATTCTGATAAAGCCCATTTATAAAGTTGTAAATTATGAACAATTCCCGCATTCTCAACCATAGTTTCAAAATTTCTTTACTAAATATCCTCTACTCTATACACTATTAGAAATATTCTTAAATTTTATTGTGGTTAATGCTCTTTAATTCCTTTTTTTCAGAAAATATCAATTTATTAGCCTTCTTTCTGATAAAGCCCATATATAAATTTGTAAATTATGAACAATTCCCGCATTCTCTAGCACAGTTTCTAAATTTCTTTACTAAATATCATTCACTTTATATACACTATTAGAAATCATTAAAAATATTATTGTGGTTAATGCTTTTTAAAACCTTTTTTTCAAAAAATCTTAATTTATTAGCCTTCTTTCGAATAAAAATCTTATATAAGTTTGTAAATTATGAACAATTCCCGCTTTCTCAAGCACAGTTTCTAAATTTCTTTACTATATATCGTATATTTTATATACACTATTAGAAAACTTTAAAAATGTTATTGTGGCTAATGATTTTTAAATCCTTTTTTTCAGAAAATCTTAATTTATTGGCCTTCTTTCTGATAAAGCCCATATATAAAATTGTAAATTATGAACAATTCCCGCATTCTCAAGCACAGTTTCTAAATTTCTTTACTATATATCGTTTACTTTATATACACTATTAGAAATCATTAAAAATGTTATTGTGGTTAATGCTTTTTAATTCCTTTTTTTCAGAAAAATCTTAATTTATTAGCCTTCTTTCGAATAAAAATTTATATAATTTGTAAATTATGAACAATTCCCGCATTCTCAAGCACAGTTTCTAAGTTTCTTTACTAAATATCGTTTACTTTATATACACTATTAGAAATCTTTAAAAATGTTATTGTAGTTAATGCTTTTTAAATCCTTTTTTTCAGAAAATCTTAATTTATTATCCTTCTTTCGAATAAAAATCTTATAAAAATTTGTAAATTATGAACAATTCCCGCATTCTCAAGGACAGTTTCTTAATTTCTTTATTATATATCGTTTACTTACATACACTATTAGAAATCATTAAAAATGTTATTGTGGTTAATGCTTTTTAATTCCTTTTTTTCAGAAAATCTTAATTTATTAGCCTTCTTTCGAATAAAAATCTTATATTAATTTGTAAATTATGAACAATTCTCGCATTCTCAAGCACAGTTTCTAAGTTTCGTTACTAAATATCATTTACTTTTTATACACTATTAGAAATCATTAAAAATGTTATTGTGGTTAATGCTTTTTAATTCCTTTTTTTCAGAAAATATCAATTTATCAGCCTTCTTTCTGATAAAGCCCATATATAAATTTGTAAATTATGAACAATTCCCGCATTCTCAAGCACAGTTTCTAAATTTCTTTACTATATATCGTTTACTTTATATACACTATTAGAAATCTTTAAAAATGTTATTGTTGTTAATGCTTTTTAATTCCTTTTTTTCAGAAAATCTTAATTTATTAGCCTTCTTTCGAATAAAAATTTTATATTAATTTGTAAATTATGAACAATTCCCGCATTCTCAAGCACAGTTTCTAAGTTTCGTTACTAAATATCATTTACTTTTTATACACTCTTAGAAATCATTAAAAATGTTATTGTGGTTAATGCTTTTTAATTCCTTTTTTTCAGAAAATATCAATTTATCAACCTTCATTCTGATAAAGCCCATATATAAATTTGTAAATTATGAACAATTCCGGCATTCTCAAGCACAGTTTCTAAATTTCTTTACTATATATCGTTTACTTTATATACACTATTAGAAATCTTTAAAAATGTTATTGTTGTTAATGCTTTTTAATTCCTTTTTTTCAGAAAATATTAATTTATTACCTTTCTTTCTGATAAAGCCCATATATAAAATTGTAAATTATGAACAATTCCCGCATTCTCAAGCACAGTTTCTAAGTTTCGTTACTAAATATCATTTACTTTTTATACACTATTAGAAATCATTAAAAATGTTATTGTGGTTAATGCTTTTTAATTCCTTTTTTTCAGAAAATATCAATTTATCAGCCTTCTTTCTGATAAAGCCCATATATAAATTTGTAAATTATGAACAATTCCCGCATTCTCAAGCACAGTTTCTAAATTTCTTTACTATATATCGTTTACTTTATATACACTATTAGAAATCTTTAAAAATGTTATTGTGGTTAATGCTTTTTAATTCCTTTTTTTCAGAAATATCAATTTATTACCTTCTTTCTGATAAAGCCCATATATAAATTTGTAAATTATGAACAATTCCCGCATTCTCAAGCACAGTTTCTAAATGTCTTTACTATATATCGTTTACTTTATATACACTATTAGAAATCTTTAAAAATGTTATTGTGGTTAATGCTTTTTAATTCCTTTTTTTCAGAAAATATCAATTTATTACCTTTCTTTCTGATAAAGCCGATATATAAAATTGTAAATTATGAACAATTCCCGCATGCTCAAGCACAGTTTCTAATTTTCTTTACTATATATCGTTTCCTTTATATACACTATTAGAAATCTTTAATAATATTATTGTGGTTAATGCTTTTTAATTCCTTTTTTTCAGAAAATATTAATTTATCAGCCTTCTTTCTGATAAAGCCCATATATAAATTTGTAAATTATGAACAATTCCCGCATTCTCAAGCACAGTTTCTAAATTTCTTTACTATATATCGTTTACTTTATATACACTATTAGAAATCATTAAAAATGTTATTGTGGTTAATGCTTTTTAAAACCTTTTTTTCAAAAAATCTTAATTTATTAGCCTTCTTTCGAATAAAAATCTTATATAAGTTTGTAAATTATGAACAATTCCCGCTTTCTCAAGCACAGTTTCTAAGTTTCTTTACTAAATATCGTTTACTTTATATACACTATTAGAAATCTTTAAAAATGTTATTGTAGTTAATGCTTTTTAAATCCTTTTTTTCAGAAAATCTTAATTTATTATCCTTCTTTCGAATAAAAATCTTATATAAATTTGTAAATTATGAACAATTCCCGCATTCTCAAGGACAGTTTCTTAATTTCTTTATTATATATCGTTTACTTACATACACTATTAGAAATCATTAAAAATGTTATTGTGGTTAATGCTTTTTAAATCCTTTTTTTCAGAAAATCTTAATTTATTAGCCTTCATTCTGATAAAGCCCATTTATAAAGTTGTAAATTATGAACAATTCCCGCATTCTCAACCATAGTTTAAAAATTTCTTTACTAAATATCCTCTACTCTATACACTATTAGAAATATTCTTAAATTTTATTGTGTTTAATGCTCTTTAATTCCTTTTTTTCAGAAAATATCAATTTATTAAGCCTTCTTTCTAATAAAAATCATATGTAAATTATAAATTATGAACAATTCCCGCATTCTCAAGCACAGTTTCTAAATTTCTTTACTAAATATCCTCTACTCTATACACAATTAGAAATATTCTTAAATTCTATTGTGGATAATGCTTTTTAATTCCTTTTTTTCAGAAAATATCAATTTATTAGCCTTCATTCTGATAAAGCCCATATATAAATTTGTAAATTATGAACAATTCCCGCATTCTCAACCACAGTTTCTAAATTTCTTTATTATATATCGTTTACTTTATATACACTATTAGAAATCTTTAAAAATGTTATTGTGGTTAATGCTTTTTCATTCCTTTTTTTCAGAA
>JACCHV010002799.1:0-20231 GCA_018907245.1 Eupristina koningsbergeri | reverse complement strand
ATTGACGAAAATCAGATCCGACGTCACTTCCTAAACGCCGACTTGGAAGCTCTTTATCGACTACAGCTCGACAATTATAACCCGAGCAAGCCACCACTCTATTCCGTTCCAGAGGACACTTTGCTGGCAAATGTCTTCTCTCGACTCAAAGAAGGTATAGTAAACTGTTTGCAACACGACTCGCTGCTGGAGCATGTGGAGGATGAGGTGTTGACGGCCGAAGAGCGACAGCAGGCCTGGGAAGAGTACGATCGTCGCTTTAACCCGCGCATCCAAGGTCTTCAGCCTGCTGACAATAACTGTGACAGCGACGAAATCGAGATCATTGGAGAAAAACTGGGGAGCGTAAGTATAGATGTTCTTTCATCTAAAAGTCTTTTTCAGCAACGCTCGGATACAAGCGATCTACATGCTTAACGGCAAGTCTGGATGTACCGTGCATGTAAAAATGACCCACTTGATTGTTTTTTGAAATGTAGTTCTTTTTGAACCTTATTAAACGTCAAACATGTCTGTAAAAACTTTTGTTTCAGTAATCGGTAGCATAAAACATCTGAACGTTTCAAACGAATGCCCTCGGTTGTTCCCTATTCGTTTTCAGCTGATTCCCTAACTAAATCAGACATAGTTTGGTAGGATGGGAGAAGATTGAGCCATAAACACCGGCTTGACGCTTTCATTATCCAGCCGGTCTTGCCTCCGTCTTCTTGGACTGCTGAGTAATCGCTTTGATGTCGGTTGGTGTCATCGTTGTTCGCTGGTCATGGCTAACTACTTCTTTGGTTGACTTTTAAATCAAGAGAATATTTAGCACCCTATTGTGTAGAAGGTGAGTTATGAGCAGCGATTCGTGGTTTATATCGCACTTGCTTGCCAAGCAATACCTGCCGGACGTTCATCACGATTAAGAGGATTTGTGAGATTGTTTTGGTGTTCTGGAAGCTTTGTTGTAAGGTCTTATAATTGTAAAGACATATATCAAAAAGTGTTATTGCATTAATTCGAGTCACACAGAGTACAAGTACAACTTATCTTGGCAATCCACCGTGTGCCGCTATGGCTCAACAGTCAGGACTGCTGACTCGGGTTTGGGCTGTCGGGTCCGGGTTCGAATCTGGCTGGTTGCTTCATTTTTGTCAGGAGAAGCGACTTCGTTTTCGCAAAAACTATGCGAGAGAGCACGTGTCTCTATTTCTCTAACCGTTGCGAAATCCCATACAAAAACGCTTTGCAAGAATCCAAACAGATCAGCAGCAGACGGCGAAGCGGCTTTTAGAACATTGGTTCAAGTGGAGATTCGGAGAGAGCGGAATTCGACGCAGACAGTCAGGGACCGAGAGAGTGCCGCAGGGTTTTGCAGAGTGACTTGGATGAGGCACGGCAGTCGATGCAAATCATTGCGGACTGTGTGCATACCGACTTATTTTCTATTTATTTAGATTCCGATTTCAGCAGACGATGTGATGTAGGAGGGTAGAAGGTGCAACTATTCGCTCTGGTTGTACGCTTTAGATGATCGGTTGAGTAGTCTGGTGTGCCGTCGTTGCTTGCTGGCGTGCTTCCGCTTCTTTGCTCGCTAGCTTGTGACAATGGTTTCCAGGCCGGTCCTGCTTCCTATCCAGTCATTGGCGTGTCAATCTCAGAGTCGAACTGCTAGCATTGATCGTTCTGTTGTTCTCTGACTGCGAGCTAGACGTGTTTGCATCGTTTACGTTAGGACTCGGGTTTCGCACACATACGTCGGTGTTACGCATGCATTGTTGTATTGTCTTTTGATCGGGAACAGTGCTCGCTCACTTGTTAGCAGATTTGCTGCTTTGACGGACACGGTCCACGCTGCACTAATGCTGCTGCTGAGCTTGTAGTTGTATTGCCAGGACATCTGCATCGTCTGGTCGAGATAGTAGTAGTTTTATGGCTGCTCTACGTCGTCACCAACGAGCGTTATGTCTCCAACTACAGTTCTGTTTGGCTTCCGTTTGTTTCGTTCGCGTTTACCTCCAGATCCATTCTCTTGCACTCGTTGGCGCGTAAACGGAGCGTCTCTTGCAGATTCTCGAATTTGTTAGCGCAGAGTACGATGTCGTTCGCTTAGGCAAAGAAGCGAAGCGGCTTGTCGTGGATCGGGTGGCAATCGTTGTTATAGTTTGTTGTTTGCATCTCTTTGGATCGTCTTGTCCGCTTGTCATCCTGGTCGATGCTGTGCCGGCTACGTAGAGTTATGTCACATCGTTGTCATCCTTCTGCGTCTATGTTGCATGTCTGCAGGGCTTTCCAGATGGTTTCGTATTCAACTGTGTCGAAAGCTTTCTTGAGGTCTATGGACACTAGGAAGAGTGGCAGGTTCTGCTTTGAGTTCGAGCGTCGTCTGGACGATTCTGTTGAAGATATAGCGTACTTGTTCGATCATTTCATCCCGTGTTTGTTTTACGTAAATAACGGCTGCCGCAGATGCATCAGAGGCATCTTCTTCGTTGGGCTGTCGCGGAGTGGGTGCTTCGATGCAAGCCTGATGTGTGTGCGTCGAGTTTCGGCTATTCTAAGACAATCGAACGTGACCTTGGCAATGTTTTCTTCAAAGTCGGTTAGTCTAGATTACGTACGCATAGATGTTGCGTTGAGCATCATTCCTCGAAGCGTTTGATGATGCTCTTTATTTCGATTACAGATCCAGGCACGTCATTTGCAGCGACGTCTGTGATCAGGAATATAAGGGTACGTGCTAAGAAATTTACTGCAGTGCGTGACATAAATCTGCGTCCACCCGCTGATTTCGCAAGTTGGGCATGAAGTCTTTCTCTAGAAGGTAGAGTACCTCTAGAAGATAGGCTAGTTTTTGAATTGACATTATTGCCAACTTCATGCCCAACTTGCAAATTAGGGGTCGTTCTATATCCATGAACAGTGTTATATGTGTGACCAAAGTCTCAGATGTTGTGCTACCTTGACAAGCCAGCCATTGCAGCCAACAGGCTTGGCACTGTGGCAGCATGTGTAAAACGTTAAGCGATCAGTTTAGAAAGAAACCGAATTGATTGAATCAAAAGTGTGGCCTCCATCTGGATAAATTAGGCCACAGCTATAAGTTTGTGAGCGTGTAGAGTGTAGTGAGAGATTGCAGCAATCTAACTGTCTGTGTCTTTTTTGAAACCCAGTTGAAGCGCTTAAAGCGATGAGCATAAGAGCTGAGAAAAAGCTCGCTAAGGCACCAAAAGTTAAGTCTTTTTGACGTCGTGTTTGGGGTTCACGACTAACCAACGTCCCCCAGGTAGCTCAGGGTAAGAGTCGGCGGTTTTTGAGGACACGTGGGCATGAGTTGAGGGTAGGTCACCCAATGATTCGAAGATTGACCTACGAAGTCTATACGCTTGCTTGACTGGGCGGGAGAGTGGTGGAGTGGGCCCAAAGTAGTAGCTTCCCGTAAACCGGCTCCGGCCGGGGCGCACGACGCTCGTGCTGTTCGTATAGTCGGGAGGTCTCAGGGCCGCCAATGAGAAACCGAAGCCGTCTCTTGAGGCGGAAAAAAATGCGGCAGTAGTAGCAGGGAGTCCACCCCTTTGGCGGGTCGGAAACAGTTCGGCTGAACCGTAATCTTTTGCATGAGCAGGAATCCCGGCTCTCCTATTCGTCTGGCCTTGGATCAGCTGTCGCTTTCGCGCAGCTTACTCTTCGCCTGAAACCAATTTTGGCTTGCAAGACTAGCTGCTGTGCATGCACTGCACAAAGTGAAATTAACCTCTGCCGGTGGCCAGAGAAGCTCTTCTGCGCTATCTGCAGTGCCCAGCTTGATCTTACCTTCTCTGCCTCTTTTAGGATGAATCTTCGAAAGGCGCCAATTCGATGAAAGTCAATTAACATCGTTGCCAACTTTATGCCCAACTTGCGAAATCAGCGGTTGGGCACATATTTATGTCAAGCACTATATGCTAAACCACGCAAAGTGCAAGTATAACTTATTTTACTGTGACAGCGTGTGCCGCTTTGGTTCAGCAGTTAAGGTTGCTGACTGGGATTCGGGCCTTTGGATCGGAGTTCGAGTCCGACCGGTCGCTTCGTTTTTGCCAAGGAAAATGACTTTGTTTTTGCAGAAACTATGCGAGAGAGCACGTGTCTCTATTTCTCTAACCGCTGCGAAATCCCATACAAAAACGCTTTGCAAGAATCCAAAGACATCAGCAGCAGACGACGAAGCGGCTTTTAGAACATTAGTTCACGTGGAGATTCGGAGAGAGCGGAATTTGACGCAGACGGTCAGAGGTCGAGAGAATGCCGTTTACCGCAGCGTTCGAAGAGGACGTTATTTCGCAGGGTGACTCGAATAAGACGGGGCGGTCGATGGGAACGACTGTGGACTGTGTGCGTACCGGTTTACTTTTTATTTTATTAATATGTTTTTTATTTATTTAGATTCTGATTCGAGCAGACGATGTGATGTGGGAGGGTAGAAGAGGCAATCATTCGCTCTGGTTGTACGCTTTAGATGTGCAGTTGTGTGCGGCTACTTTCTTCAAATCGTCCTGCCATTGTCTCGTTGGTATTTCGAGTGGTCGCTTAGTCGTTGGGGTGCAGTTCAGTAGTCTGCTGTTGCCATCGTTGCCTCCGGATGTCGCTTGCTGCTTTGCTGGTGTGCTTGCTCGCTAGCTTGTGACGATGTCTTCTAGACCGGTCCTGTTTGCCATGCAGTAGTTGGCGTGTCGATGTCGGAGCCAAACTGCTAGCATTGGTAGTTGCGTTGCTCTCTGATTGCAAGCTAAGCGTGTTTGGATCGTTTCCGTTAGGAGTCAGGTTTCGCACGCGTACAGAAGTGGTGATGTTACACTTGCGTTGTAGTATGGTCTCTTGGTCGACATTGGTGATCGGTTGTTGATCTGTACACTTGTTGGTTTGCCGGAGGCGATCCACACTGCACTGATGGTGCTGGTAAGTTTGTGGTTGTGATGCCAAGGCATGTGCACCGTTTGGCCGAGCTAGCAGTAGTGGTATGATTGCTGTAGGTGTTTAGCACGGAGCGTTAGGTGTCTAAGTACTGTTCTGTTTACCATCTATTGAGTTTGGTTGACGTTTACCTGTAGACCGATTTCCTGCATTTATGGCCGAGTGAACAGAACTTTTCTTGCAGGTTGTCGAATTTATTACTGCCGAGCACGATGTCCTCCGCCTGAGCAAGGAAGCGAAGCGGCTTGTCGAGGATCGGGTGGTCGCCGTTGCCGCAGTTTGTTGTTTGCAGTGGTGTTTAAAGTGTTAGCATAGAGAGTAGAGAAGACAACGAGTATCCTTGGCGCACTCCTCTCTGAATAGTTAGGTTTGCTTGTCCGCCTAGTGTTCTGGTCGATGCTGTGGCAGCTACGTAGAGTTGTTGTGCACCGCTGCGATCGTTGTGGTCTATGTTGGATGTGTGCAGGGCTTGAAGCTCAATTGTGTGGAAAGGTTTGCTGAAGTCTATGCATACTAGGAAGAGTGGGAGTTCCTGTTCTGAGCACTTGTTGGATCATTTGGGCCGGTGCTTGTTTTACGTAAATAACGCCTGCAGCAGATGCATGAGAGACGTCTTCTTTGTTGGGCTGTCGTGGAGTGAGTAGGTCGAGGCAAGCCTGGTGTATTCGGGTCGCGTGCGTCGAGTTTCGGCTCTTCTAAGACGATCGAACGCGACCTTGGAAACGGTTCCTTCAAAGTCAGCTAGTCTGGACTACGTAGGCAGGGATGTTGCGCCGGGCGTCACTACTTGAAGCATTTGATGATGCTTTTTATTTTGGTTACAGATGCAGGTACGCCGTTTGCAACGACGTTTGTAATCTGGATTGTAAAAATGCACAAGAAATCTTACTACGTCAAGTCATGCAAAGTACAAGTACAACTTATCTTGGCAATCCACCGTGTGCCGCTATGGCTCAACAGTCAGGGCTGCTGACTCGGGTTTGGGCTGTCGGGTCCGGGTTCGAATCTGGCTGGTTGCTTCATTTTTGTCAGGAGAAGCGACTTCGTTTTCGCAAAAACTATGCGAGAGAGCACGTGTCTCTATTTCTCTAACCGTTGCGAAATCCCATACAAAAACGCTTTGCAAGAATCCAAACAGATCAGCAGCAGACGGCGAAGCGGCTTTTAGAACATTGGTTCAAGTGGAGATTCGGAGAGAGCGGAATTCGACGCAGACAGTCAGAGACCGAGAGAGTGCCGCAGGGTTTTGCAGAGTGACTTGGATGAGGCACGGCAGTCAATGGGAACGGTTATGGACCGTGTACATACCGGCTTATTTTTTTATTTTATTAATTTGTTTTTTATTTATTTAGATTCTGATTCGAGCAGACGATGTAATGTGGGAGGGTAGAAGATCGGACCATTCACTGCGGTTATACGCTTTAGATGATCGGTTGAGTAGTCTTGTGTGCCGTCGTTGCTTGCGAGACTCGCTTGCTGTTTTGCTTAACGCGGTTCTCACTGCACTGATCCTTCTGCTGAGCTTGTGGTTCCGAGACATCTGCACTGTCTGGCCAAAATAGCAGTAGTTGTATGACTGCTGTACGTCTTTACTACGGATTGTTCGGTGCCCCACTATTGTTCTGTTTGCTGTCCATTGAGTTTTGTTGTCGTTTACCTCTGGAGCGACTTTCTTGCATTTATGAGCGAGTGAGCGGAGCATCTCTTGCAGAGACTTGAGGTTGTTGGCAGACAGCGGGATATCGTATGCGTCGACGAGGTAGCGAAGCGGTTTGTCTAGGACGGTGTGCAGTTGTTTCTGGACATAGCGTTGATTTGGTCTAAGATCTGCTTCGCGACTGCTGATGGAATACTGTCGAAGCCTGGTGTCTTGTTGTCTTTGATGCTCGCGCATACATCCGGGAGTTCGTCTGTTGTGGTCAGCCTCTCTTCCATTCAAGGGTTGCTGAATATTCGACCAGTCTTTGGCCGGTTTGTACAAGTCGTTGTAATGTTCGCTGATGGTCTGCAATGGCTGCGCTTGCGTCTGACAGATGGTTCGGGCTTCTTTCGCAGTTGCAGAGGCTCTTTCTTGAGGCATACAAGCTTCAAGTTTCGCGTCTGAGTCGAGCGGATTTGATTGTTCGTTGCATGACTGTCAGATAGTATTGACGGGTGTCTTCTTCGAGTGATCAGCATGCAGTTAGTTGTGGACTTTATCTGGTCAAAAGCAGCGCTGGTTCTTCCATGTAATTATCCCACAATTGCGTTGAAGTAGTCTATCACCAGCTTGTGCGGGCAGCTGCTTGCTACAGGTCGCGTAAAGTCGTCCAAGAGCGCATGATATTGCTGTTGACTGTGGCAAGTGTTTAGGGTGTACCCTTGTGTGAGTTGTAGCGCATGTCCTGCTTTGAGTTCGAGCGTCATCTGGACGATTCTGTTGAAGATGAAGCGCACTTCTTCGGTCATTTCGTTCGGTGCATGTTTTACGTAAATAACGGTTCTAGGAGATGCATGAGAGACGTCTTCTTTGTTGGGATGATGTAGAGTGAGTGCTGTGATGCAAGCCTGGTGTGTTGGCGTCATGTCCGTCGAGTTTCGGCCATTCTAAGACGATCAAACGTGACCTTGACAGTATTTCCTTTAAAGTGAGCTGGTCTGGACTACGTAGGCATGGATCTTGTATCGAGTGTCATTAGTCGAAGCATTTGATGATGCTCTTTATTTTGGTTACAGATCCAGAACGCCGATTGCGTTTGCAACGATGTCTGTGATCAGGAATGTAAAGATACGTGTTAAGAAATTTCACTGTGTTAAGTCACGCAAAGTGGAAGTATAACTTATTTTGCTACTACCATATGTGCTCTAATGGCTCAACAGTTGCGCTGTTGGCTTGAGCTGGGACTCTCGAAGTCCCAGGCTCGACTCCGGTCGAGTGGCTCAAGCGAGTCCTTTTTGCAATTTTTTTGCAAAATTTAGCGGCGATTCTCGCAAATTTAAAAATGCAAGACGAGATTCCTACAAGACGAGTTCCTGAGAGACTAGATTCTAAGTGTAAGGTCGAGCTCCCCTTGGTCGAGCTCCCCTTGGTCGAGCTCCCCTTGGTCGAGCTCCCCTTGGTCGAGCTCCCCTTGGTCGAGCTCCCCTTGGTCGAGCTCCCCTTGGTCGAGCTCCCCTTGGTCGAGCTCCCCTTGGTCGAGCTCCCCTTGGTCGAGCTCCCCTTGGTCGAGCTCCCCTTGGTCGAGCTCCCCTTGGTCGAGCTCCCCTTGGTCGAGCTCCCCTTGGTCGCGCTCCCCTTGGTCGAGCTCCCCTTGGTCGAGCTCCCCTTGGTCGGCTCCCCCTGGTCGAGCTCCCCCGCTCCCCCCTGGCGCGCCCAAGCTGCTGTTCCGAAATTTCACGCTTATATAATCTAGATCTTGTGAGTTAGTTATGGGAAACAGCCTAGGCCAGAGAGTTAAAGCACCAGCGTGTTTAAATGTTGTTTTTACGCTGTTCTCTCTCCGAGCGCTGCGGAATATCTGCTCTTTTTAGTCTCGAGCTGCCTGCCTCAGCTGCCACGTGATCTCTCTGAATTCTGCGAAAAGCGTTATTATATGGGCTACGAGGCCGGTTAGAGAAATAGAGACACGTGCTCTCTCGCATAATTTAAGCGAAAATTAAGTCGGTCATCTCGGCAAAAGAAGAAGCAGCCAGCGGGACTCGAACCCGAAGGCCCAAGCCCCAGCCAGTAGTCTTGACTGCTGAACCACAGCGGTACATGTTAGCATAGCAAAATAAGCTATACTTGCACCTTACATGATTTGACGCAGTAAGATTTCTTGTCGTGTACCTTTACAATCCAGATTACTGACGTTGTTGCAAACGGCGTGTTTGCATTTGTATCCAAAATAAAGAGCATCAGCAAATGCTTCAAGTAGTAACGCCCGACGCAACATCCCTGCCTACGTAGTCCAGACTAGCTGACTTTGAAGGAACCGTTTCCAAGGTCGCGTTCAATCATCTTAGAAGAGCCGAAACTCGACGCACGCGACCCGAATACACCAGGCTTGCCTCGCAGCACTCACTCTACATCATCCCAACAAAGAAGACGTCTCTCATGCATCTCCTAGAACCGTTATTTACGTAAAACATGCACCGAACAAAATGACCGAAGTGCGCTTCATCTTCAACAGAATCGTCCAGATGACGCTCGAACTCAAAGCAGGACATGCGCTACAACTCACACAAGGGTACACCCTAAACACTTGCCACAGTCAACAGCAATATCATGCGCTTCTGGACGACTTTATGTGATCATCGGAAAACGACAACCCGCTGTATCTACTGACTGCGGCAACTTCTGTGTAGCAACTAGGAACGATCAAGACAACGCCTGAATTAACTTCTAGCAATCATGCAAGCTATCTGTCTTGAACAGTTTCTTCAGAATAAGGAAGCAGAGAAGATGGACTTGGAAAGTACTCGAGTGACCAGGCACTAGACGAGATCGACCACATCCTAGCAAAGAAGCAGAAGATTGCGAAGGACGTCAGTGATATGTAACGAAACAATACTCACAGCGCATCACCGAGCGAACAAAAGAGCCGATTAAACTTCGACAGAAACTACGATTTGGACTAGATAGCGCTGCTTTGACCGGATAAAGTGCACATCTAGCTGCAATGAACAAACTCGAACAACAGCGAGCACCCGATCCTGCACAAGCCGCTTCGCTACCTCGTCGACGCATACGATATCCCGCTGTCTGCCAACAACCTCAAGTCTCTGCAAGAGATGCTCCGCTCACTCGCTCATAAATGCAAGAAAGTCGCTCCAGAGGTAAACGACAACAAAACTCAATGGACAGCAAACAGAACAATAGTGGGGCACCGAACAATCCGTAGTAAAGACGTACAGCAGTCATACAACTACTGCTATTTTGGCCAGACAGTGCAGATGTCTCGGAACCACAAGCTCAGCAGAAGGATCAGTGCAGTGAGAACCGCGTTAAGCAAAACAGCAAGCGAGTCTCGCAAGCAACGACGGCACACAAGACTACTCAACCGATCATCTAAAGCGTATAACCGCAGTGAATGGTCCGATCTTCTACCCTCCCACATTACATCGTCTGCTCGAATCAGAATCTAAATAAATAAAAAACAAATTAATAAAATAAAAAAATAAGCCGGTATGTACACGGTCCATAACCGTTCCCATTGACTGCCGTGCCTCATCCAAGTCACTCTGCAAAACCCTGCGGCACTCTCTCGGTCTCTGACTGTCTGCGTCGAATTCCGCTCTCTCCGAATCTCCACTTGAACCAATGTTCTAAAAGCCGCTTCGCCGTCTGCTGCTGATCTGTTTGGATTCTTGCAAAGCGTTTTTGTATGGGATTTCGCAACGGTTAGAGAAATAGAGACACGTGCTCTCTCGCATAGTTTTTGCGAAAACGAAGTCGCTTCTCCTGACAAAAATGAAGCAACCAGCCAGATTCGAACCCGGACCCGACAGCCCAAACCCGAGTCAGCAGCCCTGACTGTTGAGCCATAGCGGCACACGGTGGATTGCCAAGATAAGTTGTACTTGTACTTTGCATGACTTGACGTAGTAAGATTTCTTGTGCATTTTTACAATCCAGATTACAAACGTCGTTGCAAACGGCGTACCTGCATCTGTAACCAAAATAAAAAGCATCATCAAATGCTTCAAGTAGTGACGCCCGGCGCAACATCCCTGCCTACGTAGTCCAGACTAGCTGACTTTGAAGGAACCGTTTCCAAGGTCGCGTTCGATCGTCTTAGAAGAGCCGAAACTCGACGCACGCGACCCGAATACACCAGGCTTGCCTCGACCTACTCACTCCACGACAGCCCAACAAAGAAGACGTCTCTCATGCATCTGCTGCAGGCGTTATTTACGTAAAACAAGCACCGGCCCAAATGATCCAACAAGTGCTCAGAACAGGAACTCCCACTCTTCCTAGTATGCATAGACTTCAGCAAACCTTTCCACACAATTGAGCTTCAAGCCCTGCACACATCCAACATAGACCACAACGATCGCAGCGGTGCACAACAACTCTACGTAGCTGCCACAGCATCGACCAGAACACTAGGCGGACAAGCAAACCTAACTATTCAGAGAGGAGTGCGCCAAGGATACTCGTTGTCTTCTCTACTCTCTATGCTAACACTTTAAACACCACTGCAAACAACAAACTGCGGCAACGGCGACCACCCGATCCTCGACAAGCCGCTTCGCTTCCTTGCTCAGGCGGAGGACATCGTGCTCGGCAGTAATAAATTCGACAACCTGCAAGAAAAGTTCTGTTCACTCGGCCATAAATGCAGGAAATCGGTCTACAGGTAAACGTCAACCAAACTCAATAGATGGTAAACAGAACAGTACTTAGACACCTAACGCTCCGTGCTAAACACCTACAGCAATCATACCACTACTGCTAGCTCGGCCAAACGGTGCACATGCCTTGGCATCACAACCACAAACTTACCAGCACCATCAGTGCAGTGTGGATCGCCTCCGGCAAACCAACAAGTGTACAGATCAACAACCGATCACCAATGTCGACCAAGAGACCATACTACAACGCAAGTGTAACATCACCACTTCTGTACGCGTGCGAAACCTGACTCCTAACGGAAACGATCCAAACACGCTTAGCTTGCAATCAGAGAGCAACGCAACTACCAATGCTAGCAGTTTGGCTCCGACATCGACACGCCAACTACTGCATGGCAAACAGGACCGGTCTAGAAGACATCGTCACAAGCTAGCGAGCAAGCACACCAGCAAAGCAGCAAGCGACATCCGGAGGCAACGATGGCAACAGCAGACTACTGAACTGCACGCCAACGACTAAGCGACCACTCGAAACACCAACGAGACAATGGCAGGACGATTTGAAGAAAGTAGCCGCACACAACTGCACATCTAAAGCGTACAACCAGAGCGAATGATTGCCTCTTCTACCCTCCCACATCACATCGTCTGCTCGAATCAGAATCTAAATAAATAAAAAACATATTAATAAAATAAAAAGTAAACCGGTACGCACACAGTCCACAGTCGTTCCCATCAACGGCCGCGTCTTATTCGAGTTACCCTCTGCAAAGTGATGTCATCTTCGAATGCCGCTCTCTCCAAATCCCCACGTGAACTAATGTTCTAAAAGCCGCTTCGTCGTCTGCTGCTGATGTCTTTGGATTCTTGCAAAGCGTTTTTGTATGGGATTTCGCAGCGGTTAGAGAAATAGAGACACGTGCTCTCTCGCATAGTTTCTGCAAAAACAAAGTCATTTTCCTTGGCAAAAACGAAGCGACCGGTCGGACTCGAACTCCGATCCAAAGGCCCGAATCCCAGTCAGCAACCTTAACTGCTGAACCAAAGCGGCACACGCTGTCACAGTAAAATAAGTTATACTTGCACTTTGCGTGGTTTAGCATATAGTGCTTGACATAAATATGTGCCCAACCGCTGATTTCGCAAGTTGGGCATAAAGTTGGCAACGATGTTAATTGACTTCATCGAATTGGACGCCTTTCGAAGATTCATCCTAAAGAGCGAGAAGGTAAGACGCAAGCTGGCACTGCACATAGTGCAGAAGATCTTCTCTGGCCACCGGCAGAGGTTAATTTGGCTTCGTGCAGTGCATGCACAGCAGCCAGTCTTGCAAACCAACATTGGTTTCGAGCGAAGAGTAAGCTGCGCGAAAGCGACAGCTGACCCAAGGCCAGACGAATAGGAGAGCCGGGATTCCTGCTCATGCAAAAGATTACGGTTCAGCCGAACTGTTTCCGACCCGCCTAAAAGGGGTGGACTCCCTGCTGCTACTGCCGCATTTTTTTCCGCCTCAAGAGACGGCTTCGGTTTCTCATTGGCGGTCCTGAGACCTCCCGACTATACGAACAGCACGAGCGTCGTGCGCCCCGGCCGGAGCCGGTTTACGGGAAGCTACTACTTTGGGCCCACTCCACCACTCTCCCGCCCAGTCAAGCAAGCGTATAGACTCCGTAGGTCAATCTTCGAATCATTGGGTGACCTACCCTCAACTCAAGCCCACGTGTCCTCAAAAACCACCGACTCTTACCCTGAGCTACCTGGGGGACGTTGGGTAGTCGTGAACCCCAAACACGACGTCAAAGAGACTTAACTTTTGGTGACTTAGCAAGCTTTTTCTGCGCTCTTATGCTTTTTCGCTTTAAGCGCTTCAACTGGGTTTCAAAAAGACACAGATAGTTAGACTGCTGCAATCTTTCAGTACACCCTACACGCCTCACAAACCTATAGCTGTGGCTTAATTTATCCAGATAGGGGCTATACTTTTGATTCGATCGATTCGGTTTTTTCCTAAACTACTTTCTCGCTTAACGTTTTACACATGCTGCCACAATAGCAAGCCTGTTCTCGACTGCGATGGCTGGCTTGTCCAGGTAGCACAACGCTTGACACTTGAGGCACACTTTGGTCACACTAATTTGGCTGCTCACACACGCAACACTGTACCTGAATATACAACCACCTCTAATTTTCAAGTTGGGCATGGAGTCGGCGATAATGTCAATTCAAAAACTACCCTACTTTCTAGAGAAAGAACTCATGTTCAACTTGCAGAAATCACAGGGTGCGCGCAATATTTATGTCACGCACGGATAGAGACACCGGGATGTGTATAGACAGGACACAGCCGTGATACCGGCAAACTTGAGAACGTAAACTTAATAAGGATTATTATTTTGGAAACGATGCCTTTTTGTCCGTAATGTCTGAGAACGACGTTCTATTTAGAGAGTAAATCGAGAGCGTTCTAAAAACTCTCTTTACTGGGTCAACGGTTGACGTTCCACATTGGGTATTTATACCTCTGCATGTTTTGATGCAGAGAATTTATTTCTAAGGATAAATGACAGAACAATTGGGCAGAAGTTGGTGGCATTGTCTTACAGATTACAGAAAGCGTGTTTAAGGAAGTGTTGAACATTTTAATCGCTTACGTAACTAGTTTTTAAGCATTCTCCACAAAAAGGATAGTTTTCGAATCAGAGCTGTTATCAACTTCATCATTTGTAGAGCTATAGGTTTAGTTACACTAATGCATCGTTGTGTTTATTGATGTATTTGAATTTAACTATTGAAACACACTGGAAAAAATTCACTCGCGGAAAATTTACCGGGAGTCCTCCCGCAAGATAAACGTTCGTTTTCTTGCTGCCGCAGTGTTGAAAGGAAGAGAAGAATGGAAAGACACACGATAATTTTAAAGAACAGCCCAGCTTCCGATCGAACTTTATTTCCCACTTTCTGTCCATTCAATTTAATTTCTACTGTACCAAAGAAGTCTTCCGCAGTGTTTGTAGTCGTACGAAACGTGCCCTGAATTACCTGGTCGCACAATGCCGTCGCTGGCAATAGAAGCGTTAGCAACAGCACAACAACAACAGCTCAAGTGTTGTTTTCCAAATATCACTTGTGGCTCACTTATCAAAATTTACATAACTGCGCTAGAAATTGATGGGCTCGTTTTTCATGCAGTGTTGAAGCATCAGGGTTCATTTATATTTTTTGCACTTTGGCAAACAGTTGTATCATTTTAGATTGTTTTTCAGCTTCAGGTGTGTATTGAGACAAATAGTAGTAATGCACAACGTGCGCATCGGTTGGAAGTCGCTGTTGATAGTCGGTTTTGCGTTAGCATCGTCGCTGGCGCTTGTTCAGGCTGACGATGATGATTCGGATAAAAGACGTACGTTCTTTATGATCAGCTTCCACCTTCAACTTAGAGTGGTTTAAACCGCCGGCATGCGATTATGTTAACATCACGCCTTCCGACTTTAACATGTTCATCGAAATGCGTCGTGAAGGTGATGAATATGTAATCTACCAGTGTAAGATATGTTATTCTTTCTTCTATTTTTTTTAAGTGTTCAACCGAACCTCGATCAGAAGTTATACTACAAAGGATTTTCTAGCAGATGGATTGGAATACTCGGTATGAATTAGCATTTTCTGACCTTTTATGATCTACCAATGCCAATCTGTTTCGTCTTTAGTTTAAGCTTCGACCGGCGATGTTAGACGACAGCGGTCTTGTACTTGTTAGCACGAACCATCTAAAGAACGGAGAAAATGAAATTAAAATCCTATCCGCGTAAATACTTTGTTTGACTTTCTTGAGTCAAAATCTTTTAGGAACGGAGATAACGTCGAGAAAAGCTTAATATTGGATAATGACGGTGCTGCCAAAACCTAGACTTTAAAACTTAGACTTTGCACGGACGAACGAGTCTCAGGTTTTTGGGTATAGTCTACCCATGATAGCTTGAGAAGATACCGGTTGTCTAGGCAAATCGAACAATCTCAATTTTAAAGTCTAGATTTTGAAGCAGCGTTTTTAGAAGCCAGCAGTTTGGAACAATTAGAAAGAGCTTTTGTTTACCAAAAATATTTGTTCACTAAGCGTTTCATTATCGATCTGGATGCTGTATACAAGGGGGAATCAACATTAACCAAGAAGTATACATATGCTAAAGCGGTTCATGAAATGATCAGCAATCTAACACTTGACGAAGCATTCTTTGTGCAAGACCGTTGCTTTGTAAGTTTCTGATTTTGAATTAGATGTGCAAACTTCAGGAAAACGATTATATAAACTGTGCAACCTTTATAAATGGAATGCACAAGTTTAAGAGCTGGTCTATTTTCCCACTGATTAAAGCGTTTACCGGCGGATACATTTACAGCGTTTGGGATCGCTTAGATAATCGTGAAGATCAAGCCTTTAACTACTATATAAGAACTGATAACGAGTAAGTTTTAAGTTAGATACTGTCCAGCTACTGCTTTCTATTAGTAACTGTTACTTTATTCCGGAGGATTTGGACGTTGGACAGCCGAATCAAACCGGCAGACGCCTCTTTCTTATTCCGCACATTAATGCTGATGACAATTTCATCAAGTATCACGCGGCGTTAGCCACGTCAACTTCATCTACTACCCAAATGCCAACCACCAGTGTAGATTTCTTTTTTTGACAAATGTAGTTCGTTCTAGGCCGGCACTACTGTTGACACGCTAGGTTTGTTGTCTACTACCGAGGCCTCAAAGTAAGTTTCTTTTAATTTTTAAACTTAATGCTTGAAACATAAGAGGCAAGTTTTCATTTTCCACAAGTTTTAACTAGTTATGCATATCCTCTAAGACACACTTTATTAGAGTTGCAGCATTGATTTTATGGCCCAAGTTTTGCTGTAACAAGTTTGAGATTTATGAGTATGTATGAGATACAACGCTGTGTGGATGAGTTGATAAAAATTGGAAACTAAATTACAACGATTCTGTAAGAAGTTAGACAATACTTTTATCGAAAATTAACTCCAGATAATATAAATTTATAAGCTGGATCAAACCGAATGTTCTGCGATAAATAGGATGAGCGTGATAAATAATAAAATACAGAATATAATCAAAGCAAACAAGAACGTTCCCACCACCCACTAAGCTCTGGCCCTTCTATTGTTCTGCAGTCTCCTCGCTTTGAAAACCATGGGCCTTTGGCTGTAATGTTATAGAAGTCTCGAATAACCTGAATCATTTAAATATAAAAACCGAAAGACAACTTAAAGAGGAACACTGAATGTGACAACAAAGAGCAATAAGAGCACCTTTGATTATGGCAAAGCTAAGATTAAATGTGTCCCGCTAATTATTAAATAAAAAATCGCTTGTGGTAAGCCAGTTGAACTGGTTTGAAGAATAGAATTACCCACTACGTCGAATGGATTCTTGTAGTAGTAAGTTATCGTATATTTAGTTTGAGCCAAGAATTATACACGTTGTATACACACACTATTCCAAATAAATATCCAAAAGTAAAGCAACCGCCACGCTGCGAAACGGCTAGCCAAAACTGTTCGCTAGCCTACTAAAATTTTCCACTCGAGAACATTAGTTATTTTTCGCGTTTTCAATATAAATCTTTGTTAATAATCCAACCAAACACAATCAAGTCATAAATTTATTTATTTATTTTCCTATATCACCATTAGCACATGCAATGAACAAATGAATCGATGTCGTTACAATTTGTTGGCTTCCTCTCGGTACTACCTCGCCGCTAAGAACCTTCAATCATTTACTTAGCTTCGCTTTGCTTTCCAGGGTCAGTTTTCCCAACCTGGTTCAGTCTCCTACCCCGCGGTGATTACTTAGGCGATTGACAGTGGCGTCCTGCCAGGATTTAGGAGCTGTATCTAGCTGGGTGTGAACCCCGCTCGATTGTTCCCTTCTCCCAGCATTAGCGCCTTGGTTGTTGCTCCGCCAGTGTAAAGTCGGAGCCGGCTGCATAGCTGGGTGTGAGCCCCGCTAGTCCGTGCTCCTGAACCTGGTCAGAGTTGTCGTCCTTTTCATCACTCAGCGCCCTCAAGTCATAAATAGACTGCCAAAAAAGTACATCCAAACCACTGCCCTTTAATTTCACTAATGACTTTCCAAATTTCCTTGCTTCGAAACTGCCAGTTTTTGTTGGCGACACGCCCCTAAATCTGTAATAACGAAACGTGCAATTTGCATTGATCAGCAATTATTTCCACTTTTCTTGGCAAAGGTGTATTAATGCCAGTCAAGGATGAGCGCGGATTGCAAAGATAGCCCTCTGAAATCTTGCTTTAATATGAAAAAAAACTGTTCGTTTTTGTTCCTAGTTATAAAGTTGATGATAATTGGTTTGATAGCTGCTCTGTGCTCTGTTTAATTGCGTCCAGTTGTACTTCCAGCCGTCCTTTTGTCTATACTGAACTTATTCAGCTAACCAAGCTAGCTATCCTCTATTGTTGACTAAATAATTACTACCAATTCGTTGTAACTTCGCTGATGACTATAGACTTAATCGGATGGTGTTGTATTTGGTATACGCGAATACACACTATTTGAAATGTAGGTTTGTCTCTGGAACAAGCTGCCGTAATGTCCCAACTACTACTTTACTCTGACTACAGGAAAGAAGCGTCGTGGGCATTGTCTGTGCACAATGTTTTCTGTTTGGCTTGTGGAGTCAGAGGCAGGTAATCAGCAAGATCTGTTGAAAGAACTCCACCTACACTCGAAGCAATTCGTAAAATCCCAACAGATTTTGAGTTTTGATGTGCGCCAGTGATTGAATGACTTAAAGCTACTTAAGATAGGGTTTAGAAGCAGATACATACTAAGGGGTTATAAGGAGGAGAAGAAGATAGGTTCTATACTAAAACGAATTTGAACATGATTAGCTCAATTGGGTTACAGTGTTGCAACAGTTAGTTTATTTATTTTTGAGGGGTTAGTGCAGAACAAGGAACGTACAAGCTTAAGAAGCTAATTTCGAAGTGGCTTTGAAGGTAGAAAAGACAAAATTAACAGCTTTTGCAGTCGCTTCGACTATTTTTAGCGAGCTCTAACTAATAAAAGCGTTTTCTTCCCAGCCAAGTTTCAGAAAAACTTATTTTCAGTAGGTTAACTTAATTTTCCTGCTTCAGCAACCCGGATTACGATGAAGTAAACGCATCAGAAACACGAATGACAAAGACCTGCAGCTTAATAGCGATTGTGTTGATGTGGCTTTGTTTCTAGATGCACAATAGCACCGAAAAAAGAACACTTAATTATCACGGTAAAAGAAGGCGTTCGGAGAAGGTTCTATGCGTTGTGTACTGTCCTCTATTGCATAATTAAAAGTCGCTGATTTAATCTATGCTTCACACTATGTGTGTTATATGTCTGTATATGTTTGCGTTCGAATAAATGTCAAACTGTGTACTCACTAATAAGCTACTAGCTCGAGGTTAAAACAATAAAACAAGTCTTTGCTCTTCTTAACTCAACAGATTCAGGGTTTTTACTGTTTCTTTACGTTTTCAGGTTACGGTCATCTGGTGCCAATCACCAGGACTGGCCGCGTTTTCTGCATTGGCTTTGCTCTGGTCGGCATTCCATTATTGTTGGCACGTTCTTCGGACTTGCAATAATAGCATTAGCTGTTTTAGGTGACAATCGCAGATATTGGCCAATTTTTGTCCGAATTCCTCAATTATCTTCACCAAGCCATTCGCTCTTTTGAACAAAAGGTACATTCTATCAGAGTTTTAAGAAGTCCACCAGAATGCAGATCCGAAAGCAATCTCGTCGCATTTCGCACTTCCGACGTGACCGAGCTCAGTCGCAGTCAAACCGAAGTGAGGCTGAATCGTCAACCGAGAAGGCTGGAAGCATGAACCTGAACGACATGACTGAAGAAATCGAAGAGGAAGAGCCGAATCCAAAGCAGCCGCTGAGGATACCGATTCTGATGGTGCTGGTTGTAATTCTGGCTTACACTGCACTTGGCGGCCTACTCTTTCAGGCTGGTTTTTATCGGCTGTTTAAGCTTAGTCAGCTGGAAGACAACATCAAAAGTAGAGATTTGTCGTCTTTTGAAAATCTACAATTGATGTGCAAGCTTTGCTCTTATATCCCCATTAATTCAGAATCCAATCACACTTCCAGTTTAGAAAGTCGAAGGCTGGACCTATATGTAAGTAAATTGAATGTGTGTTGAAAGGTTTGTATAGCACAGCTCTTTAAAGTAATTTTGACTGACCAAACTGTTAAATTTTTGAAACAATATCTAATGAGCGTCGTTTTATGGAAGCCTTCTACTTCTGCTTCATCTCCATGGCCACAATTGGATTTGGTGGGTTTGTGGTCGTTATTAAGTCAACTAAGCGCTGATATTTAGGTGACTACGTGCCCACAAAACAGATGTACATCTTTCTTACCATGATCTACATCATTTTCGGATTGTCACTGTGAGTCACTATTGAGCTGCATTTAGTAGCTGACCTACCCAGCGAAACGTTTGTCGTATTTCCTTGCAAATAAGATAACGAATTTTCAAACTCAGCTAGCACTAAATGTTTTTGATGAAATACACCCCTAAATTGTTTGATTTCTCTTTTCTTAAATCGGTTTTTACAGCGCCACGATGTGCATCGACACCGCGGGCACTCACTATATCCGCAAAATTCACTACGTGGGCACCAAGATGGAGGATGCAAAGGGCGCAGTAATGACTGGTCTGCAACACAGTGAACAGGTCTGAAATTCAGTTGCTTGTTAATGACAAAGACCCGTGTCTTCTTGAATCTACTCATCAGATTTTTGTAATTATTGCCAACGTTTTCAGGTCCTAAAGCACAAAGGCATCGAGATCATCAAAACGGCCGGCGGTAAAATTATCCAAGTTAGAGGCGCAATGCTAAGCAAAACGCAAGCCCGCGAGCTTGACTATCTACTGCGCAGTTCACAGCATC
>JACCHV010002798.1:0-23855 GCA_018907245.1 Eupristina koningsbergeri | reverse complement strand
GGAATATGCAATAAACTAAATACTTCTTCTAATGTGAATTAAATAAATATGAATTAATTTGAATTTAGAAAACTAATGTTATCATAACCATGCGTAAGAATATAAGTATATATACAAAAATTATAAATCTACTTTATTTCTTTATTTATAAAAAAATACATGTCGATTTAAAAATTAATATATATAAAAAATGTAATAATAATAATAATAATTTTTATTTTATAATTCGTATTATAAATTATATCCTACTATCTTAAAGTAATTAATTGATGACAAATTTTTAAATATATTATGTCCATAGTAATGTGTTCATAATAATAGAAAATAATTTGATAAATTAAATTATGATGCTCTATTATAATTTACAATTAAATTAAAATAAACAAAAATCTACTTGAAAAATTAAAGATTAAATTAAATTTAGTTATATACAATTTATATTGTATACAATGAATTATTACGATAAACAAAATCATAAAAAACTATGTATAAACGAATTATTTAATATTAATATTGACATTATAAGTACTATTATTTTGTATGTACAAAAAAAATATATACCAGTTAAACTATTAATTATAAAAATACGTATAAATTTAATCGGATAGTTCGGCACTTTCCCTTGTCGCCCGTTTTCCGACGTGAAGCAGCGTGTTCAAATTTATTATGATTTATTATTTATTAAATTATGGGCCGAAACACCGCGAATGGGAAAGAAATTTTCCGCTAATCTGCGCGTCACTAAGCATCTTCTTTCGGTGTAAAACACTTGCGTGCTTGACGTGAAATACTTGTTTACGATTCCTTTTCTTTCTTTACTTCCGACACATTTATTTTCCACTTCATTCTCGTGATCCCTGCTCGTGATTGTAGACGGCTGCGCGTGTGCTCCTGAGTGTGTGTGTGTGTTTCAAGTGTGATCTTGGCGATCATCTCGCGAGCGGAAAGCTCATTTCCCCAGCGGCCCGATCACTAGGTGACCAGCGAGCGACGTGGGGGACCCCGCCGAGTGAGGCATCTAAGGAAGACTCCTCTCCACCGGTGAGGCCGAACGGAAGACGTCAGCCGAGTGAGGCGACGATAACGAGCGTCTCTTCCACAGCAGCAATGTATCGTTTGTATTGTATTTTAACACTGCATGCTTGGCTTTTCCCCTCGCTCGAGAGGGATTTTTATGCCGTAAATCGCAAAGCTAATATAAAAATTTTGTAAAGCTCAAATTGACATTTAATTATTTAAATATCCTGTCTGCTAAGTCTCACCCCTTTTTCTCTTATTTAATTTTTTTACAAGAACACGTATATTGCTAAATTATACCGTGTACGTTATATACTAAATTATAACTTATGCACCTCTATTGCATAAAGAATTATTATTGAATTAAGCAGATTAAGATTAAGATGGTTGTATATCATATTATACTTATAAGTAATTAATGTATAAAATTTTATTTATGAAATTTAATGATTTTTACATTCATAGATGTACGAATTTAACAAGAATCTATGAAAAACCTTTATAAATTTAAAATGCAATTATCATTTATTTGTTTCTTTATATTTATATTTTTATCAAATGATACAGTAATATTATTTATGTAAAAATAAGGGGAAACATAATATTTATATAAAATATTTAGAAATATATAATTTATGTAAAATATTTCGAAATACAATGCTTATGCAAAATATATAGATATATAATATTAATGATGAAATTTGAAAGAAATAAAATTTTCGTGAATATAAATAAATATTTCCATAAAATTTAATATAGTTATTAGATATAACAATTACAAAATTTATGTAACTTAAAGAATTATTAAGCGTTTTCTAAACACAACTGATACACAACTGATACAAGAATCCAAGATTAAATTTCAAAACAACATTATTGTTTTTAAAATGATCTATGTAAAGTATTGAGATTATTATAAATAATATAGGTAAAATACCAATAAATCTGTAATAAAAATACAAACAAAAACATATATCAATGAATAATATGAAATATTTAAAAACCTACTAGCTATTGAAACAAAAATTTTTAAATTACTCTGAGCAATTAGAGATCCTTAGAGCTAATTTTTATGTAGCAATTTTTAATTATCATGATTAATATATGATCTTATAATATTTTTGATAATTCTCAAAAAATATTATCACCAACGAAAAACTATCAAAATATAATTTATAAAATAAATAATTTATATTATTAATGATATAAAGTGTTACGTATTTAAATAGCGTCAATATGTGTATATATTTTATTTTATTTATCGCGGGTTACTAATCCGCCGTACCTGAGTCGGTCAAATCGTCTCAGCCATTGCGAGGATCGGGTTACGTTAATGAATAATACGATAATTAGAATTCACGACTTTTCGTTTATTGTAAATAATCGGAAGAAAGAGACTACATATTCTAATTTGTGTGCGTGGCTCATGATATATCAAGTGTACCCTTATTGTGACCGTTTATTAAATACTGCCTTTACGTTACACTTCTCATCTTGTTTAATTAATTACGCGTTACTTCGTACTCGACTCGGACCTGGAACCCTTCTGCCTGTTCTTGATTGAGTTTTTATATTCTTTTTGTTGCAAGTTTTCAAATTCTCCCACTAATAATATCCCAATAATTTATCATTTAAAATGATTTCCCGCAGATAAAAAAAATTTAATTTATCCTAAAAAATTCAACTCAATCAATTCTTTAACATACAGTATGGTAATTACTAAGTTAAATCGTATTGACAATCATCTCAAAAATACTAAAAAATATTGGTAATTTATTTAAAACCAAAAAAAAACATTCAATAATCAGCTAACTGTGGGATCGCGCAACATCTTCTATAAAAACTAAACTTCATTCGGGATTTACTAAATTGCGGCGACGCGAACGTCTATAAGAATCATAAATATCGGTATTTTAGAAAAAACACAAGCGCCGTGACCCACACTCCTCTTTTCAACTTGTTTTAAATAATAATACGCAGTGACCCATATATCAGTTTGTTTCCTTTTAATTCTTGTAACCTTCACCTTCCACCGAGGAGTTAGCGATAACTCCGGATAGCCAGACGGGACTTGGCGTCGAGTCGCATATCCGCGTATATATATATATATATTATACTATTTCTGTTTCGGAACAATATCATATATAGATATTTATTTTATATATATATATATATATATCAGCAACATTTATTTTAATTTTATCTACGAAAAATTTTTATAATATTTGGAAATATTTATAGAAAAAGTATTTTAATTTAGATTAAAAACTAATTAATTACATAAATTATTGCTGGCACTGGTCATAGATTGAAATTCCCTGACAGCTTACTTTGAACAATCCAATCTAATTTGCGAATACAGAAATGTGAAAAAGAGAAGTAAATTATGTAATTTGGGTTTGAAACTATTGTTACGTACGATATGCAACTGCATCCGCTGTATATCAACGTATTACCTTATATTCTAAGAAAGGGACTGTAGACCCGCGAGAACATAGATAATAATGTTCCAGGCGGTCAGCGGCCCGCACGCCGAATTTTGCTAAGTGCGCGTATTCCGGGCGCTCGGAGCCTACGCGGCTCGCAGGGCCGGCGTTCGTCGCCCCGATAACGCGCGTCGATGGGAGGCGCCAGAGGAATCCGCGGACTCAGCACCCCAACCGTAGGACTGCGGATCTGCGGCTGCTCTCGCGGATGATCCCAAGACTGGGGATATCTTGTCCTACGCGGCTCTCTCGAGCCGACTTGGAAGTCATTCGTGACGGACCCACGGATCGCGCAACATCTTTTACAAACCTAAAGTTCATTCGGGACTTCAATTATCTTGTCGCGTTTATAACATTTATAACTATCCTAGATATCGGTATTTTAAAGAAAACACAAACACCGCGTCTCCTCTTTTAATTTGGCATAAAATAATAATATCAATTGACCTATATATTATATTGAATTGTTTTGCTTCTTGTAACCTTTACCTTCCGCCGAGGAGTTTGTCGAGTAAAGTCCGGTATATGCGAGACGCGGACTCAGGCGGCGCGATGGCAGACTCCGCACGTTACCTGGAGTACGGGAGTTTTCGTCGCATAGTAAGAATATGCAATGTTTTGGTGCATCCGCGGGAATTTGTTTTTTTGTTGTTTGCGTGTGTTCTGGATGGGCAGGGCGACGCCTCTGATTTCTTATATTACTTGAAGTATCCATTCGATACTCAAATATCAAATTATATAAACAAAAAATTTTATATAACTAATAATTACTTAAATAAAACAATTCTCGGCCATTGCACCGATTTTTACTAATTATAATTAAAAATTAATTAAAGTTAAAAATTTCCCGGTTGATTAAATAAAAATCAATAAAATGATTGAATTAATAAAAATAAAATTGGAAAAATATATATGATTTAAAATTGCCCTACATCAGAATTTCTGATTCCCGATTGATCAAATAAAAAAAAATAAGTTTCGACATCGGGATGATTCGAACCTCCTCGGCTGGAGTAGCGGGCATTACCCGTACCACATCGGCCACACCATGCATACAACCTTTATGGCAAAATTGATACAGAATATACAAGACATGTATAAAGTTAATGTAATAGAGTAAAATTATAATTGACTAAATTTAATAGATTGAAATTACAAAATTAAACAGAAAAATAATAAAATTTGATATATTAAATGAAAAAATCAAATAAAGTAATTAAGTGGGATGGGATTAATTAAAAAAAAAAATATAAAAAATATTATTAATTCAATTTACATATGTGTATTATAAATTTACAAATTCATTGTTACAAGACCAGTATGGAATCGTAGAATCACAAGCCAAATATAAATTTACAAGTTCATTATTACAAAACAATTATAAAATCGTAAATTCACTTTTTAATAATCACAAGGTCTAATATAAAATCATAAATTCCCTTTAGTAATCACAAAGCCAAATGTAAAAAACTGGTGTTGCGGAAGCCCTGGAGCCGACGGAACATCACTAAGAGGCTGCCTGTTCCTCCACGAGGAAGGCGTAGGTGCGCCCTTCCTCCTCGCACTTCGCCTCCTCGTCGTTGAGTATGGAGTACCATACTTCTCTGGAAAAAAGAGAAAATAATTAATAAACTAATAGATAATGGAAAAAATTTTAATATAAAAGAAAAATAGATTAATATCCTATTTACCTTGGTGTTGTCGGAGGCACATAGCACCCCCAGTGTTGATTTGCGAGGTTGTCGTACCGAGTAAGGGACCGGGTGCGCTTTTTATTATATAATAATCAAACAATAACGTTATATTATTTAAATTTTTTATAATTATATAAGAAAATATTCATATCATGTTAGTAATATATTTTAAAATTAAATTATTAAAATAATTTTTAAAAAAAAAAAAATTTTATAATTTATTAGAAAAAATAATATTAAATAAATGGAAGTGATTAAACTATTTTAAAAATATTGTTATGTCTGAGATTAAACTTAAGTTTATTTTTAAAATAAATTTTATTTTGTTACGAATTTAAGTAGCGTCAATATGTATAAATATATTTATGTATTATTTATTTTACCGCCGGGTTACTATTCCGCCGTAGCTGAGTCGGTCAAAACGTCTCAACCTCTGCGAGGATCGGGTTTCTTCAAGGAATGATACGATGATTAATATTCACGACTTTACGTTTATTTCATATAATCGGAAGAAAGAGTTTGTTATGTGTGTGTGTGGCTCGTGATACGTCAGTTGTACCCTAATTGCGTCCGTTTATTAAATTATTGTTACACTTCTCGTCTTTCGTTAATTACGCGTTACTTCTTACTCGACTCGGACCGGGAACCCCTTGTGTGTTCTTGACTGAGTTTTTATAATCTCTGTATTGCAAGTTTTCGAATTCTCCCACTATCTGTTCAATTCACTTGTCTTCAGTATTTGTTAATTATTTCCACACATCTTGTGAATCTGGATCAACTTTGTGCTGATCAACTATTTCATAATTTCAGTCGTTACCAATTTTATGCTATAATTTGCAACTTTGAATTATGGGTCACTAATTTATGTCGAATTTCGTTACGTACGTAAAAATTTCATTAAAATTTAAAAATTTAAATTTATTCAAATTATAATATTTATTACAATTTTTGTTTTATTTTACAAATATATAATAATAAAAGAAGACTCTAAGTAAGAATAAGATTTAAAATAATATTACAATAAAATTCGGACACCGTGTATATTAAAAGAATTTATCGCTCGAGTTTAGATAATTTATAATATAATAGCTTATCATATAACTTATATCTAGATATATATAATTTTCGCCTTATTACATAATTTATTATTATATTTTATATAAAACTATTAAAATTTTCGCACTCAATTTATATCTGTTTCTGGAAAGTTTTTAATTTTCTTCGTACAATCTCCACGCGTACGTTTTCCCTGCTTCTTTTTCTTTTTGTTCTTCATTGTGTAGTATTGCCCACCAGATTACTTGTGGGCTCTCTGGCGTCTCCCATGCTCTCTCATGTTGTAATTCCTCGTTGTTTTCCCGCAAGTCCATTCTTTTTAACTGTATTGAATTTTGAATTTTGAATTTCACTTTTTCGATGCTTTCTTGTATCTCTGGGTTATTCAAAAAGATATGATTGGCAATTTCAAAATTCCTATCGAGTCTAAATTTATTTGAGTTAATTCTGCCTTTTTCTTTATGGAATTGGAGTATGATTAAATACTTGAAGATCTTCTCCATATTTAGACCTTCGGAACTTATTGCACCAAAATTATGGAACATTTTTAGTTTTAGCTGAATTTTTCTTTCTTTTTGATTTTTAACCGCTCTGTATGGGTGTACAGCTGATACTAAACTGATTGATATTTCTTTTGATCGATTTAGTTTATTTTTCTTTATTGATCATGACGTTGCGGGGTGGTATTTCCGGGGCATCATTGTGTGTATCAGTTTCAGTTGATAACGCTTGATATTTCGATGTTTTATTCTCCTCTGCATCTTTTGTTCTAGTGGTTTCTCTTTTTGAATGTATCATAATACTCGCTATTGTGCTCCAAAAAGCAGCGAGTAGTCTTATACTGAAACCGTAAATATTATACAGGGTGTACCCGTGTATGAGAGTATTAATTATCTGTTTAATAACATTCCAGATTATAAATATCATTATGAATCCTGCGCTGATAGAGCCGAAACTCATGAAATCACTCCAAATATTACTTAGTGCACTTTCAGTTAATTTTTTTATTGATGATTCCGTTAATAAATTCATAAAATTTAGAGGTACTCCTATACTCCCTTCTTCAGTTACATCTCGTACTATTTGATTTAGTACTGCAGTATGTTCAATAGGAAACATAATAGTTCTGTGTAGTTTTTCTAAATCATTTTCGGAATAAATTCCATTCGCTGCCAGAGTTCCTGGATTTATATAATGCCAAGTTAATCTGTTTAATGGTTGTAATTCATCTGCTTTATTAATTTCGGGTGAGATTTTATATCAGTTTTCGCTGATTTGAAACATAGTTGGTAAAATTTTACTGCAGTCTCTCTGTGTACCTCTGATTGTCAAAATTCGGGATTTTGGTTTTATAAAATATGATTGATTTTCATAAATTACAGGTAGTTCGTTGAAATATGTATTGTTGAATGCTCTGAATTTAACTGGGACTTTAGTGCATTGGATGATTTGTGCAACTTCTCCTGCAAATATCGCCATATAGCCTGGGTTTTCATAATTATATAAGCAAATTCGTCAGGATCATTTAGAGCTTTAGAGAGGCTGTTTTTTATTACTCGTTGTTCTAGGATGCATCTTTGCATAGCTACGTCAAGGAACATTGCATTTAATTCTCCTTTCATATGTTGAGAAAAATAAGCTAGTTTTGTGTTGAAATATGCAGTTAATAGAACATTTTGAGGATCCAAAATTTTATTTTTTGTGGGAAATTCATTATTAATTTTGGTTTCGTAAACGAATAATCTGGTTTGTTCAGTTCTTTTTATATGTAAACCACATATGTTTTCATATCCCGTTTCTGTAAAGGCGAAATTTATATTTTCAGTATTATTTGAGAAATACATTGCAGCTAGTTTGTTTTCTTTATCAATTATTTTCGTTGTGTAGCCTTGATAGAGAATATTGAAAGAGTTGAAATCGCATTCGGGTTTTTCAATATTATCCCAATATGTATAACTTCCTTCATTGTCTAGACAAAATGTGTCTTTCAAATTGCATTCTGTTCTAGTTTTTGTCGTTAAAACATTTCTTTCTCTGTTAATAACAGCTGAGTATGATTCAATCTTTATCTCCAAATTTGCTTCCACCACCATGTTTGGCATTCCTTCGTAGATTTCCCCTTGACAATTAGAACTTGCATCCACTTGCCCGCGTATATGAACAGTGACATAATTCGTTGTGTTGGGATTAATATTTTCAATTAATGTATTACTGAATTTATAATATCCATATTTCAACATGTCATTGCAGGTTTTTCGAGTAATTTTTTGATTATAAATTTTATCACCATCTTTTGTGAGTGAAATATGAGAGGAGGCTCCGCAGTAAAAAGCTCTTTGTGTAACTCTTATCTTACACTGCTTAATGAATATAGTTCCAAATTCGATTTTTTGTAAAATATTTATGTATACCTTTTCGTTTGTAGGTTGAATGTCGTCAAAATTGCATTCGCCTATTTGTTTTAAAGATATTGTACTGATGTTAGGTGATTTTTCTTTGTTGCAGTTATATCCAAATAATGCAAATGCGTACGTTATTAATTGCAAAATGATGTAAACCCTCATTTTTGCGTTAGCTTTTACCTGAAAATCAATTTAATTTTGTTCTAAACATCTTAGTTTTTTTGGGCGAATTTGATTCGAGTGCACTTTCCGGTAATACTTCTAGATCAACTCTATTAGTTGGTGTTCGTGCAATTTTACCGAATATACATTCATATGGTGTTAATTTAGTACTTCCGTGAACGCTTGTATTATAAGAAAACGCAGCAGTTTTTATCCAATCATCCCATGTATTTTCATTTTTTATAAAACATTTCAAATATTCTTTGAGAATATGATGCATTCTTTCAATTGAACCGTTGCTTTGAGGTCTGTAAGCTGATGTAGTGCAATGTTTAGTTTTACAGAGTTTCATTAAGTTTTTAATTAATATAGAGGTAAAATTAGTGCCTTGGTCTGTTAAAATCAATTTAGGTGAGCCATATACATTTACCAAATCATTAAATATAGCAGTAGCAATTTTTGTTGCATTGATTTTTATCAGAGGGTTTAATATAATATATTTTGATAATAAACATTGCATCGTTAAAATATATTTGTTACCATTCTGTGTAACAGGTAAGGGGCCGACAACATCTAATGCTACTTTGTCGAATGCTTCTCCAGGTGTATCGGTAATAACCATTGGTTGATGTATTTTTCGTCTAGTTAATTTTCGTATTTGGCAAATTTCACAAATTTCTATTAATTGTTGCCACCCGCTGCCATTCACTAGCGATTTAATAGATAAGCTAGGCACGGCGAATTACATAACGATTATGGACTTGAAATCGGGATTTTATCAAATAGAAATGGATCCCGAGTCCGCGCACCTTACCGGCTCATCGGGGCCGAGGGGCTATTTTCAATACAAGAGAATGGCCATGGGTTTAAAGGAATCACCCAACACTTTCATGCGAGCAATGGAGCTAGCATTTGCCGGGCTATCTCGGGATGAGATGGATGTCTATCTAGATGACATCATGGTGTTTTCTGAAACGCTGGAAGAACACCGAAGACGACTCGGCAGAGTATTAGACAGGTTAGCCCGCGCGAATTTAACGATCGAACCGAAAAAATGCCAATTCTTGAAGCATGAAGCCAAGCTTCTAGGACACATAGTTGGCGGCGGTCAAATACGAATGAATCCGGAAAAGTTAAGTGCCGTGAAGAACTATCCCGTCCCTACTTCGGCGAAAAAGGTTAAGCAATTTCTAGGATTCACCGGCTACTATCGCCGATTTATAGAAAATTATGCTAAGGTGTCGAGACTGTTAGCAGCGCTTACGTCGGTAAAAAATAAGTTCGAATGGACCGACGAGCATCAACAAGCGTTTGACACCTTGAAGGACAAAATGTGTCAAGAACCAGTCCTCATATCGCCAAATTTGGAAGAACCTTTTATAGTTACGACTGACGCGTCAGACTACGCCATAGGGGCGATACTTAGTCAAGGCCCGTTGGGAAAGGATCGACCCTGCGTGTATACGTCTAGATGTCTAAGAGGAAGCGAATTACGCTACCCCACGTATGATAAAGAGTTATTCGCTCTAGTTTTTGCGAAAGATCAATTTAGACACTATTTATACGGACGCAAGTTCACGGTCGTGACGGATCACGAGTGACGTCAGCCGACAGGGGAACGCTCGTAGTCCGTATCCATTAAGACGACGAGGAAACCGTGTGAGAATTCCCGAATCTACAGAGGAGTCAGAGCCCGTGATTGCTCAAGGCCAGTCTGACGGAAAACTCGCATACATGAGACGCGACGAGGGTATGATCAGGGAGTAGCGGCGGCGAGCACGCCCCTTAACAAAAGGGAGCATAATTTATCAATGCCCAAAACCGCGGATAAACCTGATACGCCGAAAACTAGCGAGGCCGCGGGAACACCCGCCGACTATGAAGAGCCCGTCAGGGATACCACCACCGCTTCTAGCCGAAGATGGGGCGATCATCGAACACGACAGCCCGATGTTAACTCTTTGATAGATACAGTATTGTGTAAGAAAGGCACCTTCCGGATGGATGTTGAAGAAAGGAGAGGTCTTCGCGATCATAGAAGTTCAATAGCAATTTTTATTCAGGACGCGGATGACGATGACCTTATAATACCTCCTAAACAAGAGGGAGAGGACTGGGGTACGCATAAAGACCCGACACTCCCGAGTTCCCTGGGAGGAACCAAGAAGGAGGTGCGTACTTTTGACACTCAATTCGAGTGTCTGGAACCAGGTATTCCCCTTGAACTCGCAAGAGACATGCCGACTACACCTCGGGGAAACTGCTTATTTCACTCCTTAATCAGGTTAGCCAATTTGGACGTTACCACTCAAGATCTAAGGAGAAGACTCTTAAGATCACAGGCCATACAAATGTGCGAGGATCCGGATGAGGTTAACGGAGTCCTAAGATCGGACCAACAATACGGAACTAGTGACTGTATCTATATTTTCGCGAAAGAATATCATCTAAACGTCTGTGTACACTTTAGCTACTCACGTACACACCCGGTTGTGTATTGTCATTTTATAGCACACAAAGGCTGTGAAACAATACATTTGAAGTTGTGTGATAGTCATTACACGCCATACCTGAAAAGGGGCGAGCCTGCGGGAGTTTCTACTACTTCTTCTAAAAGGTAATGAGGGCATAGCCACTGACCTTCGAAACGGCCCTCGTACACCGACGAATTCAATAAACGTTAATGACGCTGGGCCTCGCCGATTTCTTAGAGACGACGCACGAGAACCAATAAGCGCCGTTGGTGTACCAATATCACCGCATAACTCAAACGACATTCCACCCGACGCCGAACAACAGGAGGCCATGGAGGTAGAATCGTCGGAATCCGCTGAGGAGGCCGAAAATTCGGCAGAGTCAAGGTCGACGCCGAGGGCGCTCGAGCGGTACCGCATAACAAGACCACGGTACCCACGGGACTCCCCACCATGGGTCCCCGTGAAACCGCCGACATTTACACATGTGCGTACGGTTAACGAACATCCGTTTAAGTATAAGGATAATATAGTCTTTCTGTTGTCCGCGGACGGATATTTTGAAACCGATGTAATCGATGCGTTAATTGAACGAAAATATATTAACGGGGACCGACTACAGGAAATAGGCAAGGAAATAGGCGATACGATACACTCAATGGTCCAAGACAATCTGGTATTGGGAGTTGTCACCAAAAAATACATCGACGATCGCCCGTTGCGATCGAATATTAAGATAACAGTGAAATCTATAAAGAACTTCTGTATCGATCATGATTTACATAGTTTCTCCATTGCCCGTGATCTGGGCATACTGACAGAGCCCGAGTGGGAATCCTTCATGGAGACGTGCAATCAGCTATTCGATGGTAAGGAAATTAGCATCGCGTTGTTAAAAAATAATCTACCAATACCAAAAACCGAAGATCGATTTGCCATCCTAAAAGAATATCACGAATCTTCGATTGGAGGGCATCGGGGTATTACGAAAACGTACAGTAAAATCGCGCGCGATTATTATTGGAAAAACATGCGACCCGACGTGATACAATTCGTAAAAGGCTGCGCCAAGTGCCAGACTCATAAATCGATTCGAATAAAGACTAGACACCCGATGGTAATTACGAACACACCGTCGAGAGCGTTTGAGCAAATGTCGCTTGATTTTTATGGACCTTTAACAGCAACGTCGCGAGGTTATCGATACGTGCTAAGTATGCAAGATCTCTTAACGAAATATTGCATATTAGTCCCAGTAAAACACGCCACCGCTTAGGAAGTGGCCCGAGCTCTTATAAGGTATTTTATTTCATACTTCGGACCACCTACTGCTATATTAACGGACCAGGGACGTCATTTCCAAAACAAACTCTTAGAAGAGCTGGCTGCCCTTTTCCAAATCGATAAGTATAGGACGACAGCCTACCACCCGCAGTCGAATGGGAGCATAGAGAGAATGCACCATACACTGACGGAATACCTAAGAGCGTATGTGGAAAGTCAAGACAAATGGGATCAATGGTTGGATCTATGCCAACACGCGTATAATACGTCGGTCCATGACGCGTCGGGATTCACCCCGCACGAGCTCGCATTGGGACAGCCGGCGAGAACTCCTTCACAGTTCCCCTCCCGCGAGTCCCTTGTGACGTACGACAGCTACGTCACGGGCCTGCGTGACATACTTTGCCAACTGCAAACTATGGCAGCTCTCAACCTGAGCCAAGCGAAATACCGATCGAAGTATTACTACGATCGAAGGCTAAACACAAGGCATTTCAGAGAAGGAGAGCAAGTATATTTACTTAAGGAGCCAACCTCCGGTAAAATGGATGCCCAATACGTCGGTCCTTATGAAATAACGAAGTTAGATTATAGAGCGAATAATGCAATCATAACGCGCGACGATAAAACAAAAACAGTCCACATGGACAAGTTAAAGAGGGCAGTCGACCTCATGACACCTAATCCTAACAATGATACGTAGCGCTAAAACTAAAAGGAGTCAACCATATATTAAACGATTCCTATTATAAGTAATTAGATAGTAAGGAGAATTAATATGTATAAGTATATTTAATTATTATTTGCACGTGGCGTCCTAAAGGGCGGCCCCCGGACGCGCCACGAGCAAAAATAACGTAATTAATTCCACACATAAATCAGTCAAAAAAAGACAATTTTATTAATAATAAAATAATGGGTTTTATTAAATACTAAATTGGGATATATAACAATATATAAGTAAAAAAAGTTTTAATATTTAATAATTAATAATAAGTACACCAGCGTAAGGCCGTTTTGATAAAACAGAAAAAGGAACGTAGACCAATACGATTCTTACGGAGACAGAACGAAGGACTCCGACAATTGACGAGACGCCATTAATACGCTACTCTGTACATCTAATTAGGACCACCCATAAGAAAGCCAGATGAATATAATTGGCGACAAATATTAAACAAAAAATTAATCCCACCATATTGACATTATGTTCGGCCAGTCAATGTGCCAGCAAATACAACGTCAATCTCAAAATTCACAGCCTACGAAAGTAAGGAAATACGTACCCGAGAACATACGATTTTCAAAAAATTAAACTTGGGAGACAAAATATAAGAACTTCCAACTATTCCTGAAGTAGATATTCCATATTTCTACAAAATTCATATAATGATTTCCTTCGGAAAACAGTAAAAATAAAATCTTCCTTAATTCTAATCAGATCGAGCGCAAAATTTCGTAAAAAATAGGCCCAAAATTTCAAAAAAAGGAAAAAACAATTTTATTTCAAGTTTTCTCATTAAAATTGTTAATTTTGAATTAAATTATTAATATCGAGTTGCGAAAGTGGCGGAGGCCGAAAAAAAAATAAGTTCAACACCGGGATTCGAACCCGCGCGGCCGGGGCGGCAGACATCAGCCTTGCCACATCGGCCACGCAACGACCGCGTAACGTATAATATATTAGATACAAATTTTTACTTATACACTAACAGCAGTCTATTATATATATATAAAATGAATGAAAAGTTCATATTAGAATGAATATATAAATATCTGATACGCAGCACAATATTAATAATAAGACAATAACTTTATAGAAAAAAGGAGAGACTTATTAACAATGTTATATAAATAAATATTGTATAATAATTACAATAGCAATAATTAATATTATTTTGATAAATGTCCAATTAACCGACTTTTTAAATTTATTTAATTGACATGTAATTAAAATATATAGATAAAATTATTATAAATTATACAACAATAAATACTTGTAAAATTTAAATTAGAATTGTATAGTTTCTAAGCTTATTAAATCAATTGTGTAATTTTTAATTAAACAACAGTCATTGTACAAGAAATTGAAGTCATTATAAAAATAAAAATAATATTATTTATTACTTTGATAACAATTAAGTATTAATAATAACTTACTATTTAACATTTTTACAAAAATTGTGTTATCTAAAAAAAAAAATTCATTTTTAAAATATTTGTTATGAAATCTTATAAAAAAAAAAAAAAAAAAAAAAATCATAAATGATTATGACTTAAACTATATTTTTATATATTCCAATTAAAAACATTATTAATATTAAAAATTTTGAGAATATAATGATTTTAAATTTTTATTATCGGATATGTAATTTAATATGAAAAACTAATATGTTTTTGCATGAAATAACTCTAAATCAATATTTTTCATACCATTAAAAATTAACTAGGAGATTCCACATACAGTGTTAAATTTTGTACTTAAAGAATATTATTAATTTTTGAATGGGATATTCTACAAGGACGAATTATTCGGGATAATGAATAATTAATACAATTTTTAATTAATAATTTTTAATTAATAATGGAAAAACTGTTTGATTATTATAAATGTAAGGTTACAAAATTCACAAATACACTTTTATAATAATTACAAATTAAATATGGAATTAAATTAAATTAAACTAAAAATTAAAATTAGAATTAATAAAAGTAATTTGAAAGTTGAATTAGAAGACCACGATGCGGGAAGCTTCACCAAGTGGCCGTGCGCTCCTCCATCAGGGAGGCGTAGGTGCGACCTTCTTCCTCGCACCGCTCCACTTCCTGGTTGAGGATCGCGTACCACACCTCCCTACAAAAAAAAATAATAGTAATTAAATCAATAAAATAATTAAAAAATTTAAATTAATAAAATAATATTCAATTTAATAAAATAATAATTAACTCAATAAACTAATAATTAAATTAACGAAAAATAATCAAATTAATAAAATAATTAAAAAATTTACGAAGATAGTAATTAAATAAATAAAATAATTAAATTGGTAAAATAATATTTAAATTAATAAAATGACAGTTAATTAATAATGCAATAAGGGAAAAATTATAAAATAAAGGAAAGCAAAATAGTATTTCCTTTACCTGGGAGTCGTGGGAGGCACGAAGCACCCCCAGTGCTGGTTGCTATCGTTGTCCTCGCGCAAATTCGCCCGATGTCGCCTGGTTTTTCGCCGATGTTCCTCGGCGATCCTTGTTACCACCTCAAACGTCGCCGCGTCGCCCTCTAATAACAAGAGAGTCACGTGACGACACAAAGGCGTCGCCTTGCCCATCCATGGCCAGAACTAAAAAAAGAATAAAAATAAAAATGAAATTAAGAATAAACAATGAATTATATATTAAAAAAAAAAAAGGGAAAAAAATAACCACTCCTAATGATGTAATAAAATCGTACTTACCCCAGTTCGGCTCCATTCGAAATACACCGGCACGAGCTGAACGAACAGCAGCGGGAAACCCCCTACCACAATAGATAATTCTGCATACAGACGCTCCATGTTGTCGGTTGAATGCTCGTTGCACTTTTGTATAATCACTATATGATTTCACCATGGACCGGCACCCGTTTAAATAAGCAAAAAATGCCGACGCGGTGTAAAATCTCCGTCGACCAATCCCGCGCCGCGAGTCCCCTCCGGTGGTAACACCTAGACGTGACGCGTGAGAAAATTTTAGCCACCCGCAACTCCATAATAATAATCAATTAATATTTAAACGATTAATAATAAAAATAACTCGCAATCAATCATAAAAACATAACACTAGTAACTTTTACCACTTATTCCAACTAATAACCCAATAAAATCCTTAACCAAAAGTAATTTATTAATGCATAATATCATAATTTTGACATTAATATTACAAGGGCAGGCAGGGCAAGGGCACGAGGCGTTGCCTGAAGGAAGGTTAAATTACCGAGGCATACAAAAACGCAGGCATCGTGACTCCTTGTATTAAAATAATTTTTATAAAAATATAACAAAATATAAGGTTATTAAAAATTAATAAATAATTTTATTAATAACCGAAAATTATTTCACTGCCACAACAAAGACCCACGTAATACACCTTTAAGTCAAATAAAATTATATAAATTATGCACTGGTGCTGTAAATACGCTTAAGAGTAAAATTCATACTATTAACCAACTGAAACAGTCAAACCCTTTATTACAGGGCCGGGACGCTACCTAAAATTAACGAAGCAGGCTCAATCACAACAACAAATAACCCGGGATTTTACAAACATAAAATCGGAATGCTCAGTACAATTAAAACACACTGGATTACAATACAACATATTAACTTAAAAGAATTCCTCACAATGGACCCAGACACTTTGCTTGTTTTCAACAAAATTAACAAAACATGCCACACACTTTTTACCGATTACGGATGTCTGAACAAAATCAAATACTTAAGGGATTTAATCGACAACAATCAAAAGAGCATTTCGCATTTAAGAAATCTATTATCCGAAACCAATTGCAAAAAGTATAAACGCTCCCTGTTACTTTTCATAGGCAAAATTAGCAAATATTTATTCGGTACACTCGATGAGGAAACGGAGGCAAAAATAATGAATGTGCTTCAAAAAACAAATAATATCACCTCAAAAATATCTAATTTGGTTTACGAGCAAACTAGAATAATAAATTCAAAGTTATCTAGCCAAGACGATGATATTATGAACTTATATAAAAATATTTCAATTATTTCAACTTTTAACGAAATGCAAAGAAACTTTGATAAACTAGACGAACTCGTCTACATAATGACAGTTAAAAATAATAAATTTGCCCGAGACTTGCAAACAATCACAACGGCATTAACATTAGCATCATCGGGTATTATACACGATGCTTTTATTAACGACAATCCTCCATGTGACTTGATAAAAACAATTAATGAATCGAGTAACGGATTAAGATTGCCCTTACAGCCCAATGCCTCTATTATCGACATACTAAGGGCATCCGAAATTAAAATAATGATAGCTCATACTATTTTAATTTATTATATTTCGACACCATTAATAGGCGACGAATCATATGCTTTATTCAAAATAATGATTTGGCCTGAACCACAGGCCATAGACGATACTTTCATGTATATAAAGCCCGCCACGGAGTACATAGCAATAAATAATCAATCAAGCAAATTTATCCCTTTGACGACTGACTCTATGGACAATTGCAAAAAGGTTAATGACAATCTACTATGCCCAAGATTAAGCCAAGAAGAAGAAATTGACGAACACAGTCCCTGCGAAATTAAATCGTTTTCCCTCGGCTAACCTTTGACAACGAAAAATTGCGACATAATGATCTCCCATAGGAGCAAGCCATTTTTCCATCGACTCAAGGGTCTAAATACTTGGATATATTCCACAATGCATAATATGGAAATGCAGTTATATTGCAATGATATCCTAATCGGGAACGAAATTATCGAGGGAAGTGGAATTATTAAAGTCAATCAAAATTGCACTTGGAAGTCGCAGAAAGTAACCTTGTACGCGGATTATAACATACGTAATCACAACTTTAACATTATTTTGGAAAATCACAAATTAGAACTGACTAAGCTATACGATAACATCGACAAATTAAACAACATACGAGACGAAATTTCTACTTTCACAAATGATTCATTTAATTATAAAATCAAAAACACAATAACTAACATCAGATTAAAAGACATTGAGGAAAGAGCTAAATTAATAAGCGAAATTGGTAGTACAAATATTTCCACCAACTTATCTATAAAAATCACGGGAATAACTATAGCTACTGCTGTTATAGTTATCACAATAATTATATTTATAATCATATTTAAGTGCCGAAGGGCTATTAAAATACAAAAATAATAATAACACTTCACGAATCAAATGTCAATTTTTTCAAAAAAAAACGAAAAAGGGGGGTTCCCAAATAACTAATTTTAATAGACTGTTTCAGTCTACAGATCAACTAAAAAATAAATAAATTTTAAAATAAAAAATATATACCACTGAACCACACCATTTTGAGAAACGAAGGAAATTTGGAAACAATGATAAACCATTCAATTTAAGAGGGAAGTGGATCAATATAGATAATAATCAACGATCCACTGATCCAAAAAAACAAATTTTTTTTTTTCCTCTTATATTTACATGTTACATTAATTGTAAACAGCATATGTTACATATAAATTGTAAACAATAATTATTATTAAATCATCGTTATAATAATTATGGTATCGCTAAGAAATGTTGTAAAACGAAAATTTTAAAATATTGCATATAAATTTATAAAAAAGAGGAGATGCGTTACATGAACATATTGTAATTCAAACACGCACACATACATTAAAACAAACATCTTATCACATTCCTAAGTGGCGCCAACGGGGTCGTTGACGGGGCAGCCTCGGACGTGTTACGTACGCTATGCAGCTGCATCCGCTGCATAGCACCGTATTACCTTAAATTCTAGGAAAGGGACCGCGAACCCGCGGGAACATAGATAAGAGTGTTCCCGTCGTTCAGCGGCCCGCACACCGAAAATGCTGAATACGCGTAGTCCGGGCGCTCGGAGCCTACGCGGCTCGCGGGGACGGCGTTCGTCGTCCCGATAACGCGCGCCGACGGCAAGCGCCCGAGGAATCCGCGAACTCAGCACCCCAACCGTGGGACCGCGGACCCGCGGCTACTCTCGCGGATGCTTCCAAAATCAGGGAGAATCATCCTCCGCGGCTCTCGCGAGCCGACTTGGAAGTCATTCGTGACGGACCCGCGGATCGCGCAAGACCTCTTGAAAAAACCTAAGTTCATATAAAAATTATAACTACTTTACCGCGACGCGCAACACGACATTTACGGCATTTATGGTAATTTTTTTAATTTCGGTAACCGTGGATTACTAGCGACGCGTCTCCTCTTTAATTTCTTTGACATAATAAATACTCCTCTTTGTATACGGAAGTATTTTAATTTCAATTCTTGTAACCTTCACCTTCCGCTAAGCAGTTAGAGATAACTCCGAATAGCCATTCGGTCTCGGCTTCGGGTTAAGCTTCGGCCTACATTTAAAAGGCGAAGCTACGTAATATAAGTATTAAATTCAAATTTTTATAAACTTAAAATTAAAACAATTCGGTACATTATACTCATATTTAACTGTAAATAATATAAAAATAAACACAATGTATTAATGTTTATAATAATAATTCGTGTATAGAATTCATTCAAATTTTTATAAACTTAAAATTGAAACAATTCGGTACATTATAGGCATATTTATCTGTAAATAAAATGAAAGTAAACACAATATATTAATGTTTATAATAATAATTCGTACATAGAATTCATTCAAATTTTTATAAAATTAAAATTGTAAGAATTCGTTACATTATAGGCATATTTATGTGTAAATGAAATAAAAATAAACACAATATATTAATGTTTAAAATAATAATTCGTGCTAAGTATAAAATTCAAATTTTTATTAATTTAAAAGTGTGAGAATTCGTTATATTATAGGCATATTTAACTGTAAATAAAATGAAAATAAACACAATATATTAATTTTTTTAATAATAATTCATGGTAAGATTTTATACAAATTTTTATAAATTTAAAACTGTAAGAATTCGTTATATTATAGGCATATTTAACTGTAAATAATATGAAAATAAAAAAAATATATTAATGTTTTTAATAATAATTCGTGGTAAGTTTTTTTCAAAATTTTATAAATTTGAATGTTTAAGAATTCGTTAGATTATAGGCATATTTATCTGTAAATAAAATGAAAGTAAACACAATATATTAATGTTTATAATAATAATTCGTACATAGAATTCATTCAAATTTTTATAAAATTAAAATTGTAAGAATTCGTTACATTATAGGCATATTTATGTGTAAATAAAATAAAAATAAACACAATATATTAATGTTTAAAATAATAATTCGTGCTAAGTATAAAATTCAAATTTTTATTAATTTAAAAGTGTGAGAATTCGTTATATTATAGGCATATTTAACTGTAAATAAAATGAAAATAAACACAATATATTAATTTTTTTAATAATAATTCATGGTAAGATTTTATACAAATTTTTATAAATTTAAAACTGTAAGAATTCGTTATATTATAGGCATATTTAACTGTAAATAATATGAAAATAAAAAAAATATATTAATGTTTTTAATAATAATTCGTGGTAAGTTTTTATACAAATTTTTAAATTTGAATGTTTAAGAATTCGTTATATTATAGGCATATTTATCTATAATATAATGAAAATAAACACAATATATTAATGTTTATAATAATAATTCGGGCTAACTATTTAATTCAAATTTTTATTAATTTGAACGTGTAAGAATTCGTTATATTATAGGCATATTTATCTGTAAATAATATGAAAATAAACAATATATATTAATGATTTTAATAATAATTTATGGTAAGATTTTATTCAAATTTTTATAAATTTACAATTGAAACAATTCGTTACATTATAGTCATAATTAACTGTAAATAATATGAAAATAAACACAATATATTAATGTTTTTAATAATAATTCAAGGTAAGATTTTATTCAAATTTTTATAAATTTAAAATTGTAAGAATTCGTTACATTATAGGCATATTTATCTGTAAATAATATGAAAATAAACAAAATATATAAATGTTTTTAATAATAATTCGTGTATAGAATTTATTCAAATTTTTATAAATTTACAATTGAAACAATTCGTTACATTATAGTCATATTTAACTGTAAATAATATGAAAGTAATCAAAATATATTAATGTTTAAAATAATAATTCGTGTATAGAATTTATTCAAATTTTTATAAACTTAAAATTGTAAGAATTCGTTAGATTACAGTTATATTTTACTCTAAATAATATGAAAATAAACAATATATATTATTGATTTTAATAATAATTTATGGTAAGATTTTATTCAAATTTTTATAAATTTAAAATTGAAACAATTCGTTACATTATAGTCATATTTAACTGTCAATAATAGGAAAATAAACAAAATATATTAATGTTTTTAATAATAATTCATGGTAAGATTTTATTCAAATTTTTATAAATTTAAAATTGTAAGAATTCGTTACATGATAGTCATATTTAACTGTAAATGATATGAAAATAATCAAAATATATTATTGTTTTTAATAATAATTCGTGGTAAGATTTTATTCAAATTTTTATAAATTTAAAATTGAAAAAATTCGTTACATTATAGGCATATTTAACTGTAAATAATATGAAAGTAAACAAAATATATTATTGTTTTTAATAATAATTCGTGGTAAGATTTTATTCAAATTTTTATAAATTTAAAATTGAAAAAATTCGTTACATTATAGGCATATTTAACTGTAAATAATATGAAAGTAATCAAAATATATTAATGTTTAAAATAATAATTCGTGTATAGAATTTATTCAAATTTTTATAAACTTAAAATTGTAAGAATTCGTTAGATTACAGTTATATTTTACTATAAATAATATGAAAATAAACAATATATATTATTGTTTTTAATAATAATTCATGGTAAGATTTTATTCAAATTTTTATAACTTTAAAATTGAAACAATTCATTACATTATAGTCATATTTATCTGTAAATAATAGGAAAATAAACAAAATATATTAATGTTTTAAATAATAATTCATGGTAAGATTTTATTCAAATTTTTATAAATTTAAAATTGTAAGAATCCGTTACATGATAGTCATATTTAACTGTAAATGATATGAAAATAAACAAAATATATTATTGTTTTTAATAATAATTCGTGGTAAGATTTTATTCAAATTTTTATAAATTTAAAATTGAAAAAATTCGTTACATTATAGGCATTTTTAACTGTAAATAATATGAAAGTAATCAAAATATATTAATGTTTAAAATAATAATTCGTGTATAGAATTTATTCAAATTTTTATAAACTTAAAATTGTAAGAATTCGTTAGATTACAGTTATATTTTACTATAAATAATATGAAAATAAACAATATATATTATTGTTTTTAATAATAATTCGTGGTAAGATTTTATTCAAATTTTTATAAATTTAAAATTGAAAAAATTCGTTACATTATAGTCATATTTAACTGTAAATAATATGAAAATAAACAAAATATATTAATGTTTTTAATAATAATTCATGGTAAGATTTTATTCAAATTTTTATAAATTTAAAATTGAAACAATTCGTTACATTATAGTCATATTTAACTGTAAATAATATGAAAATAAACAAAATATATTAATGTTTTTAATAATAATTCATGGTAAGATTTTATTCAAATTTTTATAAATTTAAAATTGTAAGAATTCGTTACATTATAGGCATATTTAACTGTAAATAATATGAAAATAAACAAAATATATTAATGTTTATAATAATAATTCGTGTATAGAATTTATTCAAATTTTTATAAACTTAAAATTGTAAGAATTCGTTAGATTACAGTTATATTTTACTGTAAATAATATGAAAATAAACAATATATATTAATGATTTTAATAATAATTTATGGTAAGATTTTATTCAAATTTTTATAAATTTAAAATTGAAAAAATTCGTTACATTATAGGCATATTTAACTGTAAATAATATGAAAGTAATCAAAATATATTAATGTTTAAAATAATAATTCGTGTATAGAATTTATTCAAATTTTTATAAACTTAAAATTGTAAGAATTCGTTAGATTACAGTTATATTTTACTGTAAATAATATGAAAATAAACAATATATATTAATGATTTTAATAATAATTCATGGTAAGATTTTATTCAAATTTTTATAAATTTAAAATTGAAAAAATTCGTTACATTATAGTCATATTTAACTGTAAATAATATGAAAATAAACACAACATATTAATGTTTTTAATAATAATTTATGGTAAGATTTTATTCAAATTTTTATAAATTTAGAATTGAAACAATTTGTTACATTATAGTCATATTTAACTGCAAATATTATGAAAATAAACACAACATATTAATGATTTTAATAATAATTTATGGTAAGATTTTATTCAAATTTTTATAAATTTAAAATTGAAACAATTCGTTACATTATAGTCATATTTAACTGTAAATAATAGGAAAATAAACAAAATATATTAATGTTTTTTAATAATAATTCATGGTAAGATTTTATTCAAATTTTTATAAATTTAA
>JACCHV010002797.1:0-16984 GCA_018907245.1 Eupristina koningsbergeri | reverse complement strand
TATGCTAATTCATTATGCACTTACAGGTGCATTTCGACAATCTCATTTAAATGCCAGCTGTAGGTTGTTTAAATACAAGAAAATACATTTACAATTTTAGTATTTTGGGACTATATACGTTGTTTTTACAACCTCAAGTGCATTAAATTAAGATTTTATTGTAGAAATTCAAATTTTCATTATTATATGCTAATTTATTATGCACTTGCAGGTGCATTTCGACAATCTCATTTAAATACCAGCTGTAGGTTGTTTAAATACAAGAAAATCCATTTACAATTGCAGTGTTTTGGGACTATATACGTTGTTTTTACATCCTCAAGTGCATTAAATTAAGATTTTATTGTAGAAATTAAAATTGTCGATATTATATGCTAATTTATTCTGCACATGCAGATGCATTTTGACAACCTTATGTAAATGCTAGCTGTATTTTGTTTACATACAAGAAAATACATTTACAATTTCAGTATTCTGGGACTATATACGTTGCTTTTACAACCTCAAGTGCATTAAATTAAGATTTTATTGTAGAAATTCAAATTTTCATTATTATATGCTAATTTATTATGCACTTGCAGGTGCATTTCGACAATCTCATTTAAATACCAGCTGTATTTTGTTTATATAGAAGAAAATCCATTTACAATTGCAGTGTTTTGGGACTATATACGTTGTTTTTACATCCTCAAGTGCATTAAATTAAGATTTTATTGTAGAAATTAAAATTGTCATTATTATATGCTAATTTATTATGCACTTGCAGATGCATTTTGACAACCTTATGTAAATGCTAGCTGTATTTTGTTTACATACAAGAAAATCCATTTACAATTTCAGTATTCTGGGACTATATACGTTGTTTTTACATCCTCAAGTGCATTAAATTAAGATTTTATTGTAGAAATTCAAATTGTCATTATTATATGCTAATTTATTATGCACTTACAGGTGCAAATTGACAATGTCATTTAAATACCAGCTATATTTTGTTTATAAACAAGAAAATCCATTTACAATTTCTGTATTGTGAGACTCTATACATTGGTTTTACATTCTCAACTGCAATAAATTAGGATTTTATATATGGAATTCAAATTGCCATTATTATATGCTAATTTATTCTGCACATGCAGGTGCATTTCGACAATCTCATTTAAATACCAGCTGTAGGTTGTTTAAATACAAGAAAATACATTTACAATTTCAGTATTTTGGGACTATATACGTTGTTTTTACATCCTCAAGTGCATTAAATTAAGATATTATAGTAGAAATTCAAATTGTCATCATTATATGCAAATTTATTATGCACTCACAGGTGCATTTTAACAATCTCATGTAAATGCCAGATATATTTTGTTTATATAGAAGAAAATCCATTTTCAATTGCAGTGTTTTGGGACTATATACGTTGTTTTTACATCCTCAAGTGCATAAAATTAAGATTTTAATGTAGAAATTAAAATTGTCATTATTATATGCTAATTTATTATGCACTTACAGGTGCATTTTGAGAACCTTATCTAAATGCTAGCTGTATTTTGTTTACATACAAGAAAATCCATTTACAATTTCAGTATTCTGGGACTATATACGTTGTTTTTACATCCTCAAGTGCATTAAATTAAGATTTTATTGTAGAAATTAAAATTGTCATTATTATATGCTAATTTATTATGCACTTGAAGGTGCATTTTGACAATCTTATGTAAATACCAGCTGTATTTTGTTTATATACAAAAAAATACATTTATAATTTTAGAAGATTGGGACTATATACGTTGTTTTTACATTCTCAAGTGCAATAAATTAGGATTTCGTTTATGGAATTCAAATTGCCATTATTATATGCTAATTTATTATGCACTTGCAGGTGCATTTCGACAATCTCATTTAAATACCAGCTGTAGGTTGTTTAAATACAAGAAAATACATTTACAATTTTAGTATTTTGGGACTATATACGTTGTTTTTACATCCTCAAGTGCATTAAATTAAGATATTATAGTAGAAATTAAAATTGTCATCATTATATGCAAATTTATTATGCACTCACAGTTGCATTTTAACAATCTCATGTAAATGCCAGATATATTTTGTTTATATAGAAGAAAATCCATTTTCAATTGCAGTGTTTTGGGACTATATAGGTTGTTTTTACATCCTGAAGTGCATAAAATTAAGATTTTATTGTAGAAATTAAAATTGTCATTATTATATGCTAATTTATTATGCACTTACAGATGCATTTTGACAACCTTATCTAAATGCTAGCTGTATTTTGTTAACATACAAGAAAATCCATTTACAATTTCAGTATTCTGGGACTATATACGTTGTTTTTACATCCTCAAGTGCATTAAATTAAGATTTTATTGTTGAAATTCAAATTTTCATTATTATATGCTAATTTATTATGCACTTGCAGGTGCATTTTGACAATCTCATTTAAATACCAGCTCTATTTTGTTTATATACAAAAAAATACATTTACAATTTCAGTATCTTGGGACTATATACGTTGGTTTTACATCCTCAAGTTCATTAAATTAAGATTTTATTGTAGAAATTAAAATTGTCATTATTATATGCTAATTTATTATGCACTTGAAGGTGCATTTTGACAATCTCATTTAAATACCAGCTGTAGGTTGTTTAAATACAAGAAAATACATTTACAATTTCAGTATTTTGGGACTATATACGTTGTTTTTACATTCTCAAGTGCAATAAATTAGGATTTCGTTTATGGAATTCAAATTGCCATTATTATATGCTAATTTATTATGCATTTGCAGGTGCATTTCGACAATCTCATTTAAATACCAGCTGTAGGTTGTTTAAATACAACAAAATACATTTACAATTTCAGTATTTTGGGACTATATACGTTGTTTTTACATCCTCAAGTGCATTAAATTAAGATACTATAGTAGAAATTCAAATTGTCATCATTATATGAAAATTTATTATGCACTCACAGGTGCATTTTAACAATCTCATGTAAATGCCAGATATATTTTGTTTATATACAAAAAAAAACATTTATAATTGCATAATGTGGGACTATATACGTTGTTTTCACATTCTCAAGTGCATTAAATTAAGATTTTATTGTAGAAATTAAAATTGTCGATATTATATGCAATTTATTCTGCACATGCAGGTGCATTTTGACAACCTTATGTAAATGCTAGCTGTATTTTGTTTATATAGAAGAAAATCCATTTTCAATTGCAGTGTTTTGGGACTATATACGTTGTTTTTACATCCTCAAGTGCATTAAATTAAGATTTTATTGTAGAAATTAAAATTTTCATTATTATATGCTAATTTATTATGCACTTGCAGATGCATTTTGACAACCTTATGTAAATGCTAGCTGTATTTTGTTTACATACAAGAAAATCCATTTACAATTTCAGTATTCTGGGACTATATACGTTGTTTTTACATCCTCAAGTGCATTAAATTAAGATTTTATTGTAGAAATTCAAATTTTCATTATTATATGCTAATTTATTATGCACTTGCAGATGCATTTTGACAACCTTATGTAAATGCTAGCTGTATTTTGTTTACATACAAGAAAATCCATTTACAATTTCAGTATTCTGGGACTATATACGTTGTTTTTACATCCTCAAGTGCATTAAATTAAGATTTTATTGTAGAAATTCAAATTTTCATTATTATATGCTAATTTATTATGCACTTACAGGTGCAAATTGACAATGTCATTTAAATACCAGCTATATTTTGTTTATAAACAAGAAAATCCATTTACAATTTTAGTATTGTGAGACACTATACATTGGTTTTACTTTCTCAAGTGCAATAAATTAGGATTTTATTTATGGAATTCAAATTGCCATTATTATATGCTAATTTATTCTGCACATGCAGGTGCATTTCGACAATCTCATTTAAATACCAGCTGTAGGTTGTTTAAATACAAGAAAATACATTTACAATTTCAGTATTTTGGGACTATATACGTTGTTTTTACATCCTCAAGTGCATTAAATTAAGATATTATAGTAGAAATTCAAATTGTCATCATTATATGCAAATTTATTATGCACTCACAGGTGCATTTTAACAATCTCATGTAAATGCCAGATATATTTTGTTTATATAGAAGAAAATCCATTTTCAATTGCAGTGTTTTGGGACTATATACGTTGTTTTTACATCCTCAAGTGCATAAAATTAAGATTTTAATGTAGAAATTAAAATTGTCATTATTATATGCTAATTTATTATGCACTTACAGGTGCATTTTGAGAACCTTATCTAAATGCTAGCTGTATTTTGTTTACATACAAGAAAATCTATTTACAATTTCAGTATTCTGGGACTATATACGTTGTTTTTACATCCTCAAGTGCATTAAATTAAGATTTTATTGTAGAAATTAAAATTGTCATTATTATATGCTAATTTATTATGCACTTGAAGGTGCATTTTGACAATCTTATGTAAATACCAGCTGTATTTTGTTTATATACAAAAAAATACATTTATAATTTTAGAAGATTGGGACTATATACGTTGTTTTTACATTCTCAAGTGCAATAAATTAGGATTTCGTTTATGGAATTCAAATTGCCATTATTATATGCTAATTTATTATGCACTTGCAGGTGCATTTCGACAATCTCATTTAAATACCAGCTGTAGGTTGATTAAATACAAGAAAATACATTTACAATTTTAGTATTTTGGGACTATATACGTTGTTTTTACATCCTCAAGTGCATTAAATTAAGATATTATAGTAGAAATTAAAATTGTCATCATTATATGCAAATTTATTATGCACTCACAGTTGCATTTTAACAATCTCATGTAAATGCCAGATATATTTTGTTTATATAGAAGAAAATCCATTTTCAATTGCAGTGTTTTGGGACTATATAGGTTGTTTTTACATCCTGAAGTGCATAAAATTAAGATTTTATTGTAGAAATTAAAATTGTCATTATTATATGCTAATTTATTATGCACTTACAGATGCATTTTGACAACCTTATCTAAATGCTAGCTGTATTTTGTTAACATACAAGAAAATCCATTTACAATTTCAGTATTCTGGGACTATATACGTTGTTTTTACATCCTCAAGTGCATTAAATTAAGATTTTATTGTTGAAATTCAAATTTTCATTATTATATGCTAATTTATTATGCACTTGCAGGTGCATTTTGACAATCTCATTTAAATACCAGCTCTATTTTGTTTATATACAAAAAAATACATTTACAATTTCAGTATCTTGGGACTATATACGTTGGTTTTACATCCTCAAGTTCATTAAATTAAGATTTTATTGTAGAAATTAAAATTGTCATTATTATATGCTAATTTATTATGCACTTGAAGGTGCATTTTGACAATCTCATTTAAATACCAGCTGTAGGTTGTTTAAATACAAGAAAATACATTTACAATTTCAGTATTTTGGGACTATATACGTTGTTTTTACATTCTCAAGTGCAATAAATTAGGATTTCGTTTATGGAATTCAAATTGCCATTATTATATGCTAATTTATTATGCATTTGCAGGTGCATTTCGACAATCTCATTTAAATACCAGCTGTAGGTTGTTTAAATACAACAAAATACATTTACAATTTCAGTATTTTGGGACTATATACGTTGTTTTTACATCCTCATGTGCATTAAATTAAGATACTATAGTAGAAATTCAAATTGTCATCATTATATGAAAATTTATTATGCACTCACAGGTGCATTTTAACAATCTCATGTAAATGCCAGATATATTTTGTTTATATACAAAAAAAAACATTTATAATTGCATAATGTGGGACTATATACGTTGTTTTCACATTCTCAAGTGCATTAAATTAAGATTTTATTGTAGAAATTAAAATTGTCGATATTATATGCTAATTTATTCTGCACATGCAGGTGCATTTTGACAACCTTATGTAAATGCTAGCTGTATTTTGTTTATATAGAAGAAAATCCATTTTCAATTGCAGTGTTTTGGGACTATATACGTTGTTTTTACATCCTCAAGTGCATTAAATTAAGATTTTATTGTAGAAATTAAAATTTTCATTATTATATGCTAATTTATTATGCACTTGCAGATGCATTTTGACAACCTTATGTAAATGCTAGCTGTATTTTGTTTACATACAAGAAAATCCATTTACAATTTCAGTATTCTGGGACTATATACGTTGTTTTTACATCCTCAAGTGCATTAAATTAAGATTTTATTGTAGAAATTCAAATTTTCATTATTATATGCTAATTTATTATGCACTTGCAGATGCATTTTGACAACCTTATGTAAATGCTAGCTGTATTTTGTTTACATACAAGAAAATCCATTTACAATTTCAGTATTCTGGGACTATATACGTTGTTTTTACATACTCAAGTGCATTAAATTAAGACTTTATTGTAGAAATTCAAATTGTCATTATTATATGCTAATTTATTATGCACTTTAAATTGACAATGTCATTTAAATTTATTGTAGTAGTTAAAATTGTCATTATTATATGCTAATTTATTATGCACTTGCAGGTGCATTTTGACAATCTCATGTAAATACCAGCTGTATTTTGTTTATATAGAAGAAAATCCATTTACAATTCTGGGACAGTATCCTTGCATTAAATTGATATTATAGTAGACTATATACAAATTTATTATGCACTTGCATTTTAACAATCTTTTACATCCATTTACTCAAGTGCATATACAAATTAAGCATAAAATTAAGTTTTTATTGTAGAAATTAAAATTGTCATTATGATATGCTAATTTATTATGCACTTACCGGTGCATTTTGACAATCTCATGTAAATGCCAGATATATTTTGTTTATATAGAAGAAAATCCATTTTCAATTGCAGTGTTTTGTGACTATATACGTTGTTTTTACATCCTCAAGTGCATTACATTAAGATTTTATTGTAGAAATTAAAATTGTCATTATTATATGCTAATTTATTATGCACTTACGGGTGCATTTTGACAACCTTATGTAAATGCTAGCTGTATTTTGTTTACATACAAGAAAATCCATTTACAATTTCAGTATTCTGGGACTATATACGTTGTTTTTACATCCTCAAGTGCATTAAATTATGATTTTATTGTAGAAATTCAAATTTTCATTATTATATGCTAATTTATTATGCACTTGCAGATGCATTTTGACAACCTTATGTAAATGCTAGCTGTATTTTGTTTACATACAAGAAAATCCATTTACAATTTCAGTATTCTGGGACTATATACGTTGTTTTTACATCCTCAAGTGCATTAAATTAAGATTTTATTGTAGAAATTAAAATTGTCGATATTATATGCTAATTTATTCTGCACATGCAGATGCATTTTGACAACCTTATGTAAATGCTAGCTGTATTTTGTTTACATACAAGAAAATACATTTACAATTTCAGTATTCTGGGACTATATACGTTGCTTTTACAACCTCAAGTGCATTAAATTAAGATTTTATTGTAGAAATTCAAATTTTCATTATTATATGCTAATTTATTATGCACTTGCAGGTGCATTTCGACAATCTCATTTAAATACCAGCTGTATTTTGTTTATATAGAAGAAAATCCATTTACAATTGCAGTGTTTTGGGACTATATACGTTGTTTTTACATCCTCAAGTACATTAAATTAAGATTTTATTGTAGAAATTAAAATTGTCATTATTATATGCTAATTTATTATGCACTTGCAGATGCATTTTGACAACCTTATATAAATGCTAGCTGTATTTTGTTTACATACAAGAAAATCCATTTACAATTTCAGTATTCTGGGACTATATACGTTGTTTTTACATACTCAAGTGCATTAAATTAAGACTTTATTGTAGAAATTCAAATTGTCATTATTATATGCTAATTTATTATGCACTTACAGGTGCAAATTGACAATGTCATTTAAATACCAGCTATATTTTGTTTATAAACAAGAAAATCCATTTACAATTTCTGTATTGTGAGACTCTATACATTGGTTTTACATTCTCAACTGCAATAAATTAGGATTTTATTGTAGAAATTCAAATTGTCATTATTATATGCTAATTTATTATGCACTTGCAGGTGCATTTTGACAATCTCATCTAAATACCAACTGTATTTTGTTTATAATCATGAAAATCCATTTACCATTTCAGTATTTTGGGACTATATACATTGCTTTTACATTCTCAAGTGCAATAAATTAGGATTTTATTTTAGAAATTCAAATTTTCATTATTATATGCTAATTTATACTGCACTTGCAAGTGCAATTTGACAATCTCATTTAAATACCAGCTGTATGTTGTTTAAATAGAAGAAAATCCATTTACAATTGCAGTATTTTGGGACTATATACTTTGTTTTTACATCCTCAAGTTCATTAAATTAAGATTTTATTGTAGAAATTAAAATTGTCATTATTATATGCTAATTTATTATGCACTTGCAGGTGCATTTTGACAATCTCATCTAAATACCAACTGTATTTTGTTTATAAACAAGAAAATCTATTTACAATTTCAGTATTGTGAGACTCTATACATTGCTTTTACCACCTCAAGTGCAATAAATTAGGATTTTATTTATGGAATTCAAATTGCCATAATTATATGCTAATTTATTATGCACTTGCAGGTGCATTTCGACAATCTCATGTAAATACCAGCTGTATTTTGTTTATATACAAAAAAATACATTAACAATTTCAGTATTTTGGGAATATATAGGTTGTTTTTACATCCTCAAGTGCATTAAATTAATATATTATAGTAGAAATTCAAATTGTCATTATTATTTGCTAATTTATTATGCAATTGCAGGTGCATTTCGACAATCTCATTTAAATACCAGCTGTATTTTGTTTATATAGAAGAAAATACATTTACAATTGCAGTATTTTGGGACTATATACGTTGTTTTTAATCCTCAAGTGCATTAAATTAAGATTTTATTGTAGAAATTCAAATTGTCATTATTATATGCTAATTTATTATGCACTTGCAGGTGCATTTTGACAATCTCATCTAAATACCAACTGTATTTTGTTTATAAACAAGAAAATCCATTTACAATTTCAGTATTGTGAGAATCTATACATTGCTTTTACACTCTCAAGTGCAATAAATTAGGATTTTATTTATGGAATTCAAATTGCCATTATTATATGCTAATTTATTATGCACTTGCAGGTGCATTTCGACAATCTCATGTAAATACGAGCTGTATTTTGTTTATATACAAAAAAATACATTAACAATTTCAGTATTTTGGGAATATATAGGTAGTTTTTACATCCTCAAGTGCATTAAATTAATATATTATAGTAGAAATTCAAATTGTCATTATTATATGCTAATTTATTATGCACTTGCAGGTGCATTTTGACAATCACATGTAAATACCAGCTGTATTTTGTTTATATACACAAAAATCCATTTACAATTGCAGTGTTTTGGGACTATATACGTTGTTTTTTCATCCTCAAGTTCATTAAATTAGGATTTCGTTTATGGAATAAAAATTGTCATTATTATATGCTAATTTATTATGCTCTTACAGGTGCATTTTGACAACCTTATATAAATGCCAGCTGTATTTTGTTTACATACAAGAAAATCCATTTACAATTTCAGTATTTTGGGACTATATACGTTTTTTTTACATCCTCAAGTGCATTAAATTAATATTTTATTTTAGAAATTCAAATTTTCATTATTATATGCTAATTTATACTGCACTTGCAGGTGAAATTTGACAATCTCATTTAAATAGCAGCTGTATGTTGTTTAAATAGAAGAAAATCCATTTACAATTGCAGTATTTTGGGACTATATACGTGGTTTTTAATCCTCAAGTGCATTAAATTAAGATTTTATTGTAGAAATTCAAATTGTCATTATTATATGCTAATTTATATGCACTTGCAGGTGCATTTTGACAATCTCATCTAAATACCAACTGTATGTTGTTTAAATAGAAGAAAATCCATTTACAATTTCAGTATTCTAGAACTATATACGTTGTTTTTACATCCTCAAGTGCATTAAATTAAGATTTTATTGTAGAAATTCAAATTTTCATTATTATATGCTAATTTATTATGAACTTGCAGGTGCATTTCGACAATCTCATTTAAATACCAGCTGTATTTTGTTTATATAGAAGAAAATACATTTACAATTGCAGTGTTTTGGGACTATATACGATGTTTTTACATCCTCAAGTGCATAAAATTAAGATTTTAATGTAGAAATTAAAATTGTCATTATTATATGCTAATTTATTCTGCACTTGCAGGTGCAAATTGACAATCTCATTTAAATACCAGCTGTATTTTGTTTATAAACAAGAAAATCCAATACAATTTCAGTATTGTGAGACTCTATACATTGCTTTTACATTCTCAAGTGCAATAAATTAGGATTTTATTTATGGAATTCAAATTGCCATTATTATATGCTAATTTATTATGCACTTCCAGGTGCAAATTGACAATCTCATGTAAATACGAGCTGTATTTTGTTTATATACAAAAAAATACATTAACAATTTCAGTATTTTGGGAATATATAGGTAGTTTTTATATCCTCAAGTGCATTAAATTAATATATTATAGTAGAAATTCAAATTGTCATTATTATATGCTAATTTATTATGCACTTGCAGGTGCATTTTGACAATCTCATCTAAATACCAACTGTATTTTGTTTATAAACAAGAAAATCCATTTACAATTTCAGTATTGTGAGACTCTATACATTGCTTTTACATTCTCAAGTGCAATAAATTAGGATTTTATTTATAGAATTCAAATTGCCATAATTATATGCTAATTTATTCTGCACTTGCAGGTGCAAATTGAAAATCTCATTTAAATACCAGCTGTATTTTGTTTATAAACAAGAAAATCTATTTACCATTTCAGTATTGTGAGACTCTATACATTGGTTTTACATTCTAAGTGCAATAAATTACGATTTTATATATGGAATTCAAAATTCCAATTTTTATATGCTAATTTATTCTGCACTTGCAGGTGCATTTCGACAATCTCATTTAAATACCAGCTGTATTTTGTTTATATAGAAGAAAATCCATTTACAATTGCAGTATTTTGGGACTATATACGTTGTTTTTACATCCTCAAGTTCATTAAATTAGGATTTTATTGTAGAAAATAAATTGCCATTATTATATGCTAATTTATTATGCACTTGCAGGTGCATTTCGACAATCTCATTTAAATACCAGCAGTATGTTGTTTAAATAGAAGAAAATCCATTTACAATTTCAGTATTCTGGAACTATATACGTTGTTTTTACATCCTCAAGTGCATTAAATTAAGATTTTATTGTAGAAATTCAAATTTTCATTATTATATGCTAATTTATTATGCACTTGCAGGTGCATTTCGACAATCTCATTTAAATACCAGCTGTATTTTGTTTATATAGAAGAAAATACATTTACAATTGCAGTGTTTTGGGACTTTATACGATGTTTTTACATCCTCAAGTGCATAAAATTAAGATTTTAATGTAGAAATTAAAATTGTCATTATTATATGCTAATTTATTATGCACTTGCAGGTGCATTTTGACAATCACATGTAAATACCAGCTGTATTTTGTTTATAAACAAGAAAATCCATTTACCATTTCAGTATTGTGAGACTCTATACGTTGGTTTTACATTCTCAAGTGCAATAAATTAGGATTTCGTTTATGGAATTCAAATTGCCATTATTATATGCTAATTTATTATGCACTTGCAGGTGCATTTCGACAATCTCATTTAAATACCAGCTGTATGTAGTTTAAATAGAAGAAAATACATTTACAATTTCAGTATTCTGGGACTCTATACATTGGTTTTACATTCTCAAGTGCAATAAATTACGATTTTATATATGGAATTCAAATTTCCATTATTATATGCTAATTTATTCTGCACTTGCAGGTGCATTTCGACAATCTCATTTAAATACCAGCTGTATGTTGTTTAAATAGAAGAAAATCCATTTACAATTGCAGTATTTTGGGACTATATACATTGTTTTTACATCCTCAAGTGCATTAAATTAAGATTTTATTGTAGAAATTCAAATTGTCATTATTATATGCTAATTTATTATGCACTTGCAGGTGCATTTTGACAATCTCATTTAAATACCAGCTGTATTTTGTTTATAAACAAGAAAATCCATTTACCATTTCAGTATTGTGAGACTCTATACATTGGTTTTACATTCTCAAGTGCAATAAATTACGATTTCGTTTATGGAATTCAAATTGCCATTATTATATGCTAATTTAATCTGCACTTGCAGGTGCATTTCGAAAATCTCATTTAAATACCAGCTGTATTTTGTTTATATAGAAGAAAATCCATTTACAATTGCGGTATTTTGGGACTATATACATTGGTTTTACATCCTCAAGTGCATTAAATTAAGATTTTATTGTAGAAATTAAAATTGTCACTATTATATGCTAATTTATTATGCACTTGCAGGTGAATTTTGACCATCTCATGTAAATACCAGCTGTTCTTTGTTTATATACAAAAAAATACATTTATAATTTTAGTATTTTGGTTCTACATACGTTTTGTATTCTTTTTTATATTCTTTTTATTTTTTTTTTATATTCTGGGACTATATACGTTGTTTTTACATCCTCAAGTGCATTAAATTAAGATTTTATTGTAGAAATTCAAATTTTCATTATTATATGCTAATTTATTATGCACTTAGAGGTGCATTTCGAAAATCTCATTTAAATACCAGCTGTATTTTGTTTATATAGAAGAAAATCCATTTACAATTGCGGTATTTTGGGACTATATACATTGGTTTTACATCCTCAAGTGCATTAAATTAAGATTTTATTGTAGAAATTAAAATTGTCACTATTATATGCTAATTTATTCTGCACTTGCAGGTGCAAATTGACAATCTCATTTAAATACCAGCTGTATTTTGTTTATAAACAAGAAAATCCATTTACTATTTCAGTATTCTGGAACTATATACGTTGTTTTTACATCCACAAGTTCATTAAATTAGGATTTTATTGTAGAAAATAAATTGCCATTATTATATGCTAATTTATTATGCACTTGCAGGTGCATTTCGACAATCTCATTTAAATACCAGCTATATGTTGTTTAAATAGAAGAAAATCCATTTACATTTCAGTATTCTGGAACTATATACGTTGTTTTTACATCCTCAAGTGCATTAAATTAAGATTTTATTGTAGAAATTCAAATTTTCATTATTATATGCTAATTTATTATGCACTTGCAGGTGCATTTCGACAATCTCATTTAAATACCAGCTGTATGTTGTTTAAATAGAAGAAAATCCATTTACACTTGCGGTATTTTGGGACTATATACATTTGTTTTACATCCTCAAGTGCATTAAATTAAGATTTTATTGTAGAAATTAAAATTGTCATTATTATATGCTAATTTATTCTGCACTTGCAGGTGCAAATTGACAATCTCATTTAAATACCAGCTGTATTTTGTTTATAAACAAGAAAATCCATTTACAATTTCAGTATTGTGAGACTCTATACATTGGTTTTACATTCTCAAGTGCAATAAATTAGGATTTTATTTATGGAATTCAAATTGTCATTATTATATGCTAATTTATTATGCACTTGCAGGTGCATTTCGACAATCTCATTTAAATACCAGCTGTATGTTGTTTAAATAGAAGAAAATCCATTTACAATTTCAGTATTTTGGGACTATATACGTTGTTTTTACATCCTCAAGTGCATTAAATTAAGATTTTATTGTAGAAATTAAAATTGTCATTATTATATGCTAATTTATTATGCACTTGCAGGTGCATTTTGACAATCTCATCTAAATACCAACTGTATTTTGTTTATAAACCAGAAAATCCATTTACAATTTCAGTATTCTGGGACTCTATACATTGGTTTTACATTCTCAAGTGCATAAAATTAGGATTTTATTTATGGAATTCAAATTGCCATTATTATATGCTAATTTATTATGCACTTGCAGGTGCATTTCGACAATCTCATGTAAATACCAGCTGTATTTTGTTTATATACAAAAAAATACATTAATAATTACAGTATTTTGGGAATATATAGGTTGTTTTTACATCCTCAAGTGCATTAAATTAAGATTTTATTTTAGAAATTCAAATTGTCATTAATAAATGCTAATTTATTATGCACTTGCAGGTGCAAATTGACAATCTCATTTAAATACCAGCTGTATTTTGTTTATATAGAAGAAAATCCATTTACAATTGCGGTATTTTGGGACTATATACGATGTTTTTACATCCTCAAGTGCATAAAATTAAGATTTTAATGTAGAAATTAAAATTGTCATTATTATATGCTAATTTATTCTGCACTTGCAGGTGCAAATTGACAATCTCATTTAAATACCAGCTGTATTTTGTTTATAAACAAGAAAATCCATTTACAATTTCAGTATTGTGAGACTCTATACATTGCTTTTACATTCTCAAGTGCAATAAATTACGATTTTATATATGGAATTCAAAATTCCATTATTATATGCAAATTTATTATGCACTTGCAGGTGCATTTCGACAATCTCATGTAAATACCAGCTGTATTTTGTTTATATACAAAAAAATACATTAACAATTACAGTATTTTGGGAATATATAGGTTGTTTTTACATCCTCAAGTGCATTAAATTAATATATTATAGTAGAAATTAAAATTGTCATTATTATATGCTAATTTATTCTGCACTTGCAGGTGCAAATTGACAATCTCATTTAAATACCAGCTGTATTTTGTTTATATAGAAGAAAATACACTTACAATTGCTGTGTTTTGGGACTATATACGATGTTTTTACATCCTCAAGTGCATAAAATTAAGATTTTAATGTAGAAATTAAAATTGTCATTATTATATGCTAATTTATTATGCACTTGCAGGTGCATTTTGACAATCACATGTAAATACCAGCTGTATTTTGTTTATAAACAAGAAAATCCATTTACCATTTCAGTATTGTGAGACTCTATACATTGGTTTTAGATTCTCAAGTGCAATAAATTAGGATTTCGTTTATGGAATTCAAATTGCCATTATTATATGCTAATTTATTATGCACTTGCAGGTGCATTTCGACAATCTCATTTAAATACCAGCTGTATGTTGTTTATAAACAAGAAAATCCATTTACAATTTCAGTATTCTGGGACTCTATACATTGGTTTTACATTCTCAAGTGGAATAAATTACGATTTTATATATGGAATTCAAATTTCCATTATTATATGCTAATTTATTCTGCACTTGCAGGTGCATTTCGACAATCTCATTTAAATACCAGCTGTATTTTGTTTATATAGAAGAAAATACACTTACAATTGCAGTGTTTTGGGACAATATACGATATTTTACATCCTCAAGTGCATAAAATTAAGATTTTAATGTAGAAATTAAAATTGTCATTATTATATGCTAATTTATTATGCACTTGCAGGTGCATTTTGACAATCTCATCTAAATACCAACTGTATTTTGTTTATAAACAAGAAAATCCATTTACAATTTCAGTATTCTGGGACTCTATACATTGGTTTTACATTCTAAGTGCAATAAATTACGATTTTATATATGGAATTCAAATTTCCATTATTATATGCTAATTTATTCTGCACTTGCAGGTGCATTTCGACAATCTCATTTAAATACCAGCTGTATGTTGTTTAAATAGAAGAAAATCCATTTTCAATTGCAGTATTTTGGGACTATATACATTGGTTTTACATCCTCAAGTGCATTAAATTATGATTTTATTGTAGAAATTAAAATTGTCATTATTATATGCTAATTTATTATGCACTTGCAGGTGAATTTTGACAATCTCATGTAAATACCAGCTGTTCTTTGTTTATATACAAAAAAATACATTTATAATTTTAGTATTTTGGTTCTACATACGTTTTGTATTCTTTTTTTTATTCTTTTATTTTTTTTTTATATTCTGGGACTATATACGTTGTTTTTACATCCTCAAGTGTATTAAATTAAGATTTTATTGTAGAAATTCAAATTTTCATTATTATATGCTAATTTATTATGCACTTGCAGGTGCATTTCGAAAATCTCATTTAAATACCAGCTGTATTTTGTTTATATAGAAGAAAATACATTTTCAATTGCAGTGTTTTGGGACTATATACGATGTTTTTACATCCTCAAGTGCATAAAATTAAGATTTTAATGTAGAAATTAAAATTGTCATTATTATATGCTAATTTATTCTGCACTTGCAGGTGCAAATTGAAAATCTCATTTAAATACCAGCTGTATTTTATTTATAAACAAGAAAATCTATTTACCATTTCAGTATTGTGAGACTCTATACATTGGTTTTACATTCTAAGTGCAATAAATTACGATTTTATATATGGAATTCAAAATTCCATTATTATACGCTAATTTATTCTGCACTTGCAGGTGCATTTTGACAATCACATGTAAATACCAGCTGTATTTTGTTTATATACACAAAAATACATTAACAATTTCAGTATTTTGGGACTATATAGGTTGTTTTTACATCCTCAAGTGCATTAAATTAAGATATTATAGTAGAAATTCAAATTGTCATTATTATATGCTAATTTATTCTCCACTTGCAGGTGCAAATTGACAATCACATGTAAATACCAGCTGTATTTTGTTTATAAACAACAAAATCCATTTACCATTTCAGTATTGTGAGACTCTATACATTGGTTTTACATTCTCAAGTGCAATAAATTAGGATTTCGTTTATGGAATTCAAATTGCCATTATTATATGCAAATTTATTATGCACTTGCAGGTGCATTTTGAAAATCACATGTAAATACCAGCTGTATTTTATTTATATACACAAAAAT
>JACCHV010002796.1:0-12551 GCA_018907245.1 Eupristina koningsbergeri | reverse complement strand
ATGCACTTGTGTGTTTTAAACGCTTGCATATAATTATGAGAATTTGAATTTTAAGGCAAAAATCTTAGTAAAATGCCCTTTAAAATGCAGTAAAACAAGATACATTGGAGTATCAAATTAATGCAAATAAAATGCATTTTCGAATTTTCTATATATTACATTTCTAGTTTTTTTATACTAAAATGGTATAATGCAATTGTGTGTGCATTAAACACTTGCATATAATTATGAGTATTTGAATTTTAAGGCAAGAATCTTAGTAAAAGGCACTTTAAAAAGCAAAAAAACAAGATACATTAGAGTATCAAATTAATGCAAATAAAATGCATTTTCAAATTTTCTTTATATTATATTTCAAGTTTTTTTATATTAAAATGGTATTATGCACTTGTGAGTGTATGCATATAATGATGAGAATTCGATTTTTAAGGGAAAAATCTTTGTAAAATGGCCTTTAAAATGCAAAAAAACAAGATACATTAGAGTATAAAATTAATGCAAATAAAATGCATTTTCGAATATTTGTATTAAAATTTACAAGTTTTTTTATAATAAAATGGTAAAATGCACTTGTGTGTGCATTAAACACTTGCATATAATTATGAGAATTTGAATTTTATACCAAAAATCTTAGTAAAATGCTCTTTTAAACGCAAAAAAACAAGATATATAAAAGTATCAAAATCATGCAAATAAAATGCATTTTCGAATTTTCATTATATTATATTTCAAGTTTTTTATATTAAAATGGTATAATTTTCTTCTGAGTGCATTAATACATTGCATATAATGATGAGAATTCGATTTTTAAGGGAAAAATCTTAGTAAAATGGCCTTTAAAATGCAATAAAACAAGATACATTGGAGTATCAAATTAATACAAATAAAATGCATTTTCGATTTTCTTTATATTACATTTCTAGTTTTTTTATACTAAAATGGTATAGTGCACTTGTGTGTGCATTAAACTTTTGCATATAATTATGAGCATTTGAATTTTATACCAAAAATCTTAGTAAAAGGCACTTTAAAATGCAAAAAAACAAGATACATTAGAGTATCAAATTAATTCAAATAAAATGTATTTTCGAATTTTCTTTATATTACATTTCTAGTTTTTTTATACTAAAATGGTATAGTGCACTTGTGTGTGCATTAAACTTTTGCATATAATTATGAGTATTTGAATTTTAAGGCAAAAATCTTAGTAAAAGGCACTTTAAAATGCAAAAAAACAAGATACATTAGAGTATCAAATTAATGCAAATAAAATGTATTTTCGAATTTTCTTTATATTATATTTCAAGTTTTTTTGTATTAAAATGGTATAATGCAGTTGTGAGTGCATTAAACACTTGCATATAATTATGAGAATTTGAATTTAAAGGCAAAAATCTTAGTAAAATGCTCTTTTAAACGCAAAAAAACAAGATACATTAGAGTATCAAATTAATGCAAATAAAATGTATTTTCGAATTTTCTTTATATGATATTTCTAGTTTTTTTATACTAAAATGGTATAATGCACTTGTGTGTGCATTAAACACTTGCATATAATTATGAGAATTTGAATTTAAAGGCAAAAATCTTAGTAAAAGGCACTTTAAAATGCAAAAAAACAAGATACATTAGAGTATCAAATTAATGCAAATAAAATGTATTTTCGAATTTTCTTTATATGATATTTCTAGTTTTTTTATACTAAAATGGTATAATGCACTTGTGTGTGCATTAAACACTTGCATATAATTATGAGAATTTGAATTTAAAGGCAAAAATCTTAGTAAAATGCCCTTTAAAATGCAAAAAGCAAGACACATTAGAGTATCAAATTAATGCAAATAAAATGCATTTTCGAATTTTCTTTATATTATATTTCAAGTTTTTTTGTATTAAAATGGTATAATGCAGTTGTGAGTGCATTAATACATTGCATATAATGAAGAGAATTCGATTTTTAAGGGAAAAATCTTAGTAAAATGCTCTTTTAAACGCAAAAAAACAAGATATATAAAAGTATCAAAATAATGCACATAAAATGCATTTTCGAATTGTCATTATATTATATTTCAAGTTTTTTATATTAAAATGGTATTATGCACTTGTGAGTGCATTAATACATTGCATATAATGAAGAGAATTCGATTTTTAAGGCAAAAATCTTAGTAAAATGCCCTTTCAAATGCAATAAAACAAGATACATTGGAGTATCAAATTAATACAAATAAAATGCATTTTCGATTTTCTTTATATTACATTTCTAGTTTTTTTATACTAAAATGGTATAATGCACTTGTGTGTGCATTAAACTTTTGCATATAATTATGAGTATTTGAATTTTAAGGCAAAAATCTTAGTAAAAGGCACTTTAAAAAGCAAAAAAACAAGATACATTAGAGTATCAAATTAATGCAAATAAAATGCATTTTCGAATTTTCTTTATATTACATTTCTAGTTTTTTTATACTAAAATGGTATAATGCACTTGTGTGTGCATTAGACACTTGCATATAATTATGAGTATTTGAATTTTAAGGCAAAAATCTTAGTAAAATGCCCTTTCAAATGCAATAAAACAAGATACATTGGAGTATCAAATTAATACAAATAAAATGCATTTTCGATTTTCTTTATATTACATTTCTAGTTTTTTTATACTAAAATGGTATAATGCACTTGTGTGTGCATTAAACTTTTGCATATAATTATGAGTATTTGAATTTTAAGGCAAAAATCTTAGTAAAAGGCACTTTAAAATGCAAAAAAACAAGATACATTTGAGTATCAAATTAATGCAAATAAAATGAATTTTCGAATTTTCTTTATATTATATTTGTAGTTTTTTTATACTAAAATGGTATAATGCACTTGTGTGTGCATTAAACACTTGCATATAATTATGAGAATTTGAATTTTATACCAAAAATCTTAGTAAAATGCTCTTTTAAACGCAAAAAAACAAGATATATAAAAGTATCAAAATAATGCAAATAAAATGCATTTTCGAATTTTCATTATATTATATTTCAAGTTTTTTATATTAAAATGGTATAATTTTCTTCTGAGTGCATTAATACATTGCATATAATGATGAGAATTCGATTTTTAAGGGAAAAATCTTAGTAAAATGGCCTTTAAAATGCAAAAAAACAAGATACATTAGAGTATCAAATTAATGCAAATAAAATGCATTTTCGAATATTTGTATTAAAATTTACAAGTTTTTTTATAATAAAATGGTAAAATGCACTTGTGTGTGCATTAAACACTTGCATATAATTATGAGAATTTGAATTTTATACCAAAAATCTTAGTAAAATGCTCTTTTAAACGCAAAAAAACAAGATATATAAAAGTATCAAAATAATGCAAATAAAATGCATTTTCGAATTTTCATTATATTATATTTCAAGTTTTTTATATTAAAATGGTATAATTTTCTTGTGAGTGCATTAATACATTGCATATAATGATGAGAATTCGATTTTTAAGGCAAAAATCTTAGTAAAATGCCCTTTAAAATGCAATAAAACAAGATACATTGGAGTATCAAATTAATACAAATAAAATGCATTTTCGATTTTCTTTATATTACATTTCTAGTTTTTTTATACTAAAATGGTATAATGCACTTGTGTGTGCATTAAACTTTTGCATATAATTATGAGTATTTGAATTTTAAGGCAAAAATCTTAGTAAAAGGCACTTTAAAAAGCAAAAAAACAAGATACATTAGAGTATCAAATTAATGCAAATAAAATGCATTTTCAAATTTTCTTTATATTATATTTCAAGTTTTTTTATATTAAAATGGTATTATGCACTTGTGAGTGCATTAATACATTGCATATAATTATGAGAATTTGAATTTTAAGGCAAAAATCTTAGTAAAATGACCTTTAAAATGCAAAAAGCAAGATACATTAGAGTATCAAATTAATGCAAATAAAATGCATTTTCGAATTTTCTTTATATTATATTTCAAGTTTTTTTGTATTAAAATGGTATAATGCAGTTGTGAGTGCATTAATACATTGCATATTATTATGAGAATTCGATTTTTAAGGCAAAAATCTTAGTTTTATGCCTTTTAAAATGCAAAAAAACAAGATATATTAGAGTGTCAAATTAATGCAAATAAAATGCATTTTCTAATATTTGAATTAAAATTCACAAGTTTTTTTATAATAAAATGGTAAAATGCACTTGTGTGTGCATTAAACGCTTGCATATAATTATGAGAATTTGAATTTTAAGGCAAAAATCTTAGTAAAATGACCTTTAAAATGCAAAAAGCAAGATACATTAGAGTATCAAATTAATGCAAATAAAATGCATTTTCGAATTTTCTTTATATTATATTTCAAGTTTTTTTGTATTAAAATGGTATAATGCAGTTGTGAGTGCATTAATACATTGCATATAATGAAGAGAATTCGATTTTTAAGGCAAAAATCTTAGTAAAATGGCCTTTAAAATGCAAAAAAACAAGATATATTAGAGTATCAAATTAATGCAAATAAAATGTATTTTCGAATATTTGTATTAAAATTTACAAGTTTTTTTATAATAAAATGGTAAAATGCTCTTTTGAGTGCTTTAATACATTCCATATAATGAAGAGAATTCGATTTTTAAGGAAAAAATCTTAGTAAAATGCCCTTTAAAATGCAAAAAGCAAGATACATTAGAGTATCAAATTAATGCAAATAAAATGCATTTTCGAATTTTCTTTATATTATATTTCAAGTTTTTTTATATTAAAATGGTATAATGCACTTGTGAGTGCATTAATACATTGCATATAATGAAGAGAATTCGATTTTTAAGGCAAAAATCTTAGTAAAATGCCCTTTAAAATGCAGTAAAACAAGATACATTGGAGTATCAAATTAATGCAAATAAAATGCATTTTCGAATTTTCATTATATTATATTTCAAGTTTTTTTATATTAAAATGGTATAATTTTCTTGTGAGTGCATTAATACATTGCATATAATGATGAGAATTCGATTTTTAAGGGAAAAAGCTTATTAAAATGGCCTTTAAAATGCAAAAAAACAAGATATATTAGAGTATCAAAATAATGCAAATAAAATGCATTTTCGAATTTTCATTATATTATATTTCAATTTTTTTATATTAAAATGGTATAATTTTCTTGTGAGTGCATTAATACATTGCATATAATGATGAGAATTCGATTTTTAAGGGAAAAATCTTAGTAAAATGTCCTTTAAAATGCAGTAAAACAAGATACATTGGAGTATCAAATTAATGCAAATAAAATGCATTTTCGAATATTTGTATTAAAATTTACAAGTTTTTTTATAATAAAATGTTAAAATGCACTTGTGTGTGCATTAAACGCTTGCATATATTTATGAGAATTTGAATTTTAAGGCAAAAATCTTAGTAAAATGACCTTTAAAAATGCCCTTTAAAATGCAAAAAGCAAGACACATTAGAGTATCAAATTAATGCAAATAAAATGCATTTTCGAATTTTCATTATATTATATTTCAAGTTTTTTGTATTAAAATGGTATAATGCACTTGTGAGTGCATTAATACATTGTATATAATGAAGAGAATTCGATTTTTAAGGCAAAAATCTTAGTAAAATGCCCTTTAAATTGCAGTAAAACAAAATATATTAGAGTATCAAATTAATGCAAATAAAATGCATTTTCGAATATTTGTATTAAAATTTACAAGTTTTTTTATAATAAAATGGTAAAATGCACTTGTGTGTTTTAAACGCTTGCATATAATTATGAGAATTTGAATTTTAAGGCAAAAATCTTAGTAAAATGCCCTTTAAATAGCAAAAAAACAAGATATATAAAAGTATCAAAATAATGCAAATAAAATGCATTTTCGAATTTTCATTATATTATATTTCAAGTTTTTTATATTAAAATGGTATAATTTTCTTCTGAGTGCATTAATACATTGCATATAATGATGAGAATTCGATTTTTAAGGGAAAAATCTTAGTAAAATGGCCTTTAAAATGCAAAAAAACAAGATACATTAGAGTATCAAATTAATGCAAATAAAATACATTTTCGAATATTTGTATTAAAATTTACAAGTTTTTTTATAATGAAATGGTAAAATGCACTTGTGTGTGCATTAAACACTTGCATATAATTATGAGAATTTGAATTTTATACCAAAAATCTTAGTAAAATGCTCTTTTAAACGCAAATAAACAAGATATATAAAAGTATCAAAATAATGCAAATAAAATGCATTTTCGAATTTTCATTATATTATATTTCAAGTTTTTTATATTAAAATGGTATAATGCACTTGTGAGTGCATTAATACATTGCATAAAATGATGAGAATTCGATTTTTAAGGAAAAAATCTTAGTAAAATGCCCTTTAAAATGCAAAAAAACAAGATACATTAGAGTATCAAATTAATGCAAATAAAATGCATTTTCGAATTTTCTTTATATTATATTTCTAGTTTTTTTATACTAAAAAATGGTAAAATGCACTTGTGTGTGCATTAAACGCTTGCATATAATTATGAGAATTTGAATTTTAAGGCAAAAATCTTAGTAAAATGCCCTTTAAAAAGCAAAAAAACAAGATACATTAGAGTATCAAATTAATGCAAATAAAATGCATTTTCGAATTTTCTTTATATTATATTTCTAGTTTTTTTATACTAAAATGGTATAATGCACTTGTGTGTGCATTAAACTTTTGCATATAATTATGAGTATTTGAATTTTAAGGCAAAAATCTTAGTAAAAGGCACTTTAAAAAGCAAAAAAACAAGATACATTAGAGTATCAAATTAATGCAAATAAAATGCATTTTCAAATTTTCTTTATATTATATTTCAAGTTTTTTTATATTAAAATGGTATTATGCACTTGTGAGTGTATTAATACATTGCATATAATGAAGAGAATTCGATTTTTAAGGCAAAAATCTTAGTAAAATGCCCTTTAAAATGCAATAAAACAAGATACATTGGAGTATCAAATTAATACAAATAAAATGCATTTTCGATTTTCTTTATATTACATTTCTAGTTTTTTTATACTAAAATGGTATAATGCACTTGTGTGTGCATTAAACTTTTGCATATAATTATGAGTATTTGAATTTTAAGGCAAAAATCTTAGTAAAAGGCACTTTAAAATGCAAAAAAACAAGATATATTAGAGTATCAAATTAATGCAAATAAAATGCATTTTCGAATTTTCTTTATATTATATTTCAAGTTTTTTTGTATTAAAATGGTATAATGCAGTTGTGAGTGCATTAATACATTGCATATAATGAAGAGAATTCGATTTTTAAGGCAAAAATCTTAGTAAAATGCTCTTTTAAACGCAAAAAAACAAGATATATAAAAGTATCAAAATAATGCAAATAAAATGCATTTTCGAATTTTCATTATATTATATTTCAAGTTTTTTATATTAAAATGGTATAATTTTCTTCTGAGTGCATTAATACATTGCATATAATGATGAGAATTCGATTTTTAAGGGAAAAATCTTAGTAAAATGGCCTTTAAAATGCAAAAAAACAAGATACATTAGAGTATAAAATTAATGCAAATAAAATGCATTTTCGAATATTTGTATTAAAATTTACAAGTTTTTTTATAATGAAATGGTAAAATGCACTTGTGTGTGCATTAAACACTTGCATATAATTATGAGAATTTGAATTTTATAACAAAAATCTTAGTAAAATGCTCTTTTAAACGCAAATAAACAAGATATATAAAAGTATCAAAATAATGCAAATAAAATGCATTTTCGAATTTTCATTATATTATATTTCAAGTTTTTTATATTAAAATTGTATAATGCACTTGTGAGTGCATTAATACATTGCATATAATGATGAGAATTCGATTTTTAAGGAAAAAATCTTAGTAAAATGCCCTTTAAAATGCAAAAAAACAAGATACATTAGAGTATCAAATTAATCGCAAATAAAATGCATTTTCGAATTTTCTTTATATTATATTACTAGTTTTTTTATACTAAAATGGTATAATGGACTTGTGTGTGCATTAAACACTTGCATATAATTATGAGCATTTGAATTTTATACCAAAAATCTTAGTAAAATGCTCTTTTAAACGCAAAAAAACAAGATATATAAAAGTATCAAAATAATGCAAATAAAATGCATTTTCGAATTTTCATTATATTATATTTCAAGTTTTTTATTTTAAAATGGTATAATTTTCTTCTGAATGCATTAATACATTGCATATAATGATGAGAATTCGATTTTTAAGGGAAAAATCTTAGTAAAATGGCCTTTAAAATGCAAAAAAACAAGATACATTAGAGTATCAAATTAATGTAAATAAAATGCATTTTCGAATATTTGTATTAAAATTTACAAGTTTTTTTATAATATAATGGTAAAATGCACTTGTGTGTGCATTAAACACTTGCATATAATTATGAGAATTTGAATTTTATACCAAAAATCTTAGTAAAATGCTCTTTTCAACGCAAAAAAGTATCAAAATAATGCAAATAAAATGCATTTTCGAATTTTCATTATATTATATTTCAAGTATTTTATATTAAAATGGTATAATTTTCTTCTGAGTGCATTAATACATTGCATATAATGATGAGAATTCGATTTTTAAGGGAAAAATCTTAGTAAAATGGCCTTTAAAATGCAATAAAACAAGATACATTGGAGTATCAAATTAATACAAATAAAATGCATTTTCGATTTTCTTTATATTACATTTCTAGTTTTTTTATACTAAAATGGTATAGTGCACTTGTGTGTGCATTAAACTTTTGCATATAATTATGAGTATTTGAATTTTAAGGCAAAAATCTTAGTAAAAGGCACTTTAAAATGCAAAAAAACAAGATACATTAGAGTATCAAATTAATGCAAATAAAATGTATTTTCGAATTTTCTTTATATGATATTTCTAGTTTTTTTATACTAAAATGTTATAATGCACTTGTGTGTGCATTAAACACTTGCATATAATTATGAGAATTTGAATTTTAAGGCAAAAATCTTAGTAAAATGCCCTTTAAAATGCAAAAAGCAAGACACATTAGAGTATCAAATTAATGCAAATAAAATGCATTTTCGAATTTTCTTTATATTATATTTCAAGTTTTTTTATATTAAAATGGTATAATGCACTTGTGAGTGCATTAATACATTGCATATAATGATGAGAATTCGATTTTTAAGGAAAAAATCTTAGTAAAATGCCCTTTAAAAAGCAAAAAAACAAGATATATTAGAGTATCAAATTTAATGCAAATAAAATGCATTTTCGAATTTTCATTATATTATATTTCAAGTTTTTTTATATTAAAATGGTATAATGCACTTGTGAGTGCATTAATACATTGTATATAATGAAGAGAATTTGAATTTTAAGGCAAAAATCTTAGTAAAATGCCCTTTAAAATGCAAAAAGCAAGACACATTAGAGTATCAAATTAATGCAAATAAAATGCATTTTCGAATTTTCTTTATATTATATTTCAAGTTTTTTTATATTAAAATGGTATAATGCACTTGTGAGTGCATTAATACATTGTATATAATGAAGAGAATTCGATTTTTAAGGCAAAAATCTTAGTAAAATGCCCTTTAAAATGCAAAAAAACAAGATACATTAGAGTATCAAATTAATCGCAAATAAAATGCATTTTCATATATTTGTATTAAAATTTACAAGTTTTTTTATAATAAAATGGTAAAATGCACTTGTGTATGCATTAAACGCTTGCATATAATTATGAGAATTTAAATTTTAAGGCAAGAATCTTAGTAAAATGCCCTTTAAAAAGCAAAAAAACAAGATACATTAGAGTATCAAATTAATGCAAATAAAATGCATTTTCGAATTTTCTTTATATTATATTTCTAGTTTTTTTATACTAAAATGGTATAATGCACTTGTGTGTGCATTAAACACTTGCATATAATTATGAGCATTTGAATTTTATACCAAAAATCTTAGTAAAATGCTCTTTTAAACGCAAAAAAACAAGATATATAAAAGTATCAAAATCATGCAAATAAAATGCATTTTCGAATTTTCATTATATTATATTTCAAGTTTTTTATATTAAAATGGTATAATTTTCTTCTGAGTGCATTAATACATTGCATATAATGATGAGAATTCGATTTTTAAGGGAAAAATCTTAGTAAAATGGCCTTTAAAATGCAATAAAACAAGATACATTGGAGTATCAAATTAATACAAATAAAATGCATTTTCGATTTTCTTTATATTACATTTCTAGTTTTTTTATACTAAAATGGTATAATGCACTTGTGTGTGCATTAAACTTTTGCATATAATTATGAGTATTTGAATTTTAAGGCAAAAATCTTAGTAAAAGGCACTTTAAAATGCAAAAAAACAAGATACATTAGAGTATCAAATTAATGCAAATAAAATGCATTTTCGAATTTTCTTTATATTATATTTCAAGTTTTTTTGTATTAAAATGGTATAATGCAGTTGTGAGTGCATTAATACATTGCATATAATGAAGAGAATTCGATTTTTAAGGCAAAAATCTTAGTAAAATCCTCTTTTAAACGCAAAAAAACAAGATATATAAAAGTATCAAAATAATGCAAATAAAATGCATTTTCGAATTGTCATTATATTATATTTCAAGTTTTTTATATTAAAATGGTATAATCCACTTGTGAGTGCATTAATACATTGCATATAATGATGAGAATTTGATTTTTAAGGAAAAAATCTTAGTAAAATGCCCTTTAAAAAGCAAAAAAACAAGATATATTAGAGTATCAAATTAATGCAAATAAAATGCATTTTCGAATTTTCTTTATATTATATTTCAAGTTTTTTTATATTAAAATGGTATAATGCACTTGTGAGTGCATTATTACATTGTATATAATGAAGAGAATTCGATTTTTAAGGCAAAAATCTTAGTAAAATGCCCTTTAAATTGCAGTAAAATAAAATATATTAGAGTATCAAATTAATGCAAATAAAATGCATTTTCGAAATTTGTATTAAAATTTACAAGTTTTTTTATAATAAAATGGTAAAATGCACTTGTGTGTGCATTGAACGCTTACATATAATTATGAGAATTTGAATTTTAAGGCAAAAATCTTAGTAAAATGCCCTTTAAAATGCAAAAAAACAAGATACATTAGAGTATCAAATTAATGCAAATAAAATGCATTTTCGAATTTTCTTTATATTATATTTGTAGTTTTTTTGTATTAAAATGGTATAATGCAGTTGTGAGTGCATTAATACATTGCATATAATGAAGAGAATTCGATTTTTAAGGCAAAAATCTTAGTAAAATCCTCTTTTTAACGCAAAAAAACAAGATATATAAAAGTATCAAAATAATGCAAATAAAATGCATTTTCGAATTGTCATTATATTATATTTCAAGTTTTTTATATTAAAATGGTATAATCCACTTGTGAGTGCATTAATACATTGCATATAATGATGAGAATTTGATTTTTAAGGAAAAAATCTTAGTAAAATGCCCTTTAAAAAGCAAAAAAACAAGATATATTAGAGTATCAAATTAATGCAAATAAAATGCATTTTCGAATTTTCTTTATATTATATTTCAAGTTTTTTTATATTAAAATGGTATAATTTACTTGTGAGTGTATTAATACATTGCATATAATGAAGAGAATTCGATTTTTAAGGAAAAAATCTTAGTAAAATGCCCTTTAAAAAGCAAAAAAACAAGATATATTAGAGTATCAAATTAATGCAAATAAAATGCATTTTCGAATTTTCTTTATATTATATTTCAAGTTTTTTTGTATTAAAATGGTATAATGCAGTTGTGAGTGCATTAATACATTGCATATAATGATGAGAATTTGATTTTTAAGGAAAAAATCTTAGTAAAATGCCCTTTAAAAAGCAAAAAAACAAGATATATTAGAGTATCAAAATAATGCAAATAAAATGCATTTTCGAATTTTCTTTATATTATACTTCAATTTTTGTTATATTAAAATGGTATAATGCACTTGTGAGTGCATTATTACATTGCATATAATGATGAGAATTCGATTTTTAAGGCAAAAATCTTAGTAAAATGCCCTTTAAATTGCAGTAAAACAAAATATATTAGAGTATCAAATTAATGCAAATAAAATGCATTTTCGAATATTTGTATTAAAATTTACAAGTTTTTTTATAATAAAATGGTAAAATGCACTTGTGTGTGCATTAAACGCTTACATATAATTATGAGAATTTGAATTTTAAGGCAAAAATCTTAGTAAAATGCCCTTTAAAAAGCAAAAAAACAAGATACATTAGAGTATCAAATTAATGCAAATAAAATGCATTTTCGAATTTTCTTTATATTATATTTCTAGTTTTTTTATACTAAAATGGTATAATGCCCTTGTGTGTGCATTAAACACTTGCATATAATTATGAGCATTTGAATTTTATATCAAAAATCTTAGTAAAATGCTCTTTTAAACGCAAAAAAACAAGATATATAAAAGTATCAAAATAA
>JACCHV010002795.1:0-20759 GCA_018907245.1 Eupristina koningsbergeri | reverse complement strand
GTTATTGTGGTTAATGGTTTTTAATTGCTTTTATTCAGAAAATATCAATTTATTAGCCTTCTTTCTAATAAAAATCATATGTAAATTATAAATTATGAATGACTCTCGCAATCTCAAGCACAGATTCTAAACTTCTTTAACAAATATAATTTACTTTATATACACTATTAGAAATCATTAAAAATGTTATTGTGGTTAATGGTTTTTAATTCCTTTTTTTCAGAAAATATCAATTTATTAGCCTTCTTTTTAATAAAAATCATATGTAAATTATAAATTATGAATGACTCTCGCATTTTCAAGCACAGTTTCTAAATTTCTTTACTAAATAACGTTATCTTTATATACACTATTAGAAATCATAAAGATTGTTATTGTGGTTAATGGTTTTTAATTCCTTTTTTTCAGAAAATATCAATTGATTAGCCTTCATTCTGATTAAGACCATATATAAATTGTAAATTATGAACGACTCTCGCATTCTCAAGCACAGATTCTAAACTTCTTTAACACATATAATTTACTTTATATACACTATTAGAAATCTTTAAAAATGTTATTGTGGTTAATGCTTATTAATTGCTTTTTTTCGGAAAATATCAATTTATTAGCCTTCTTTCTAATAAAAATCATATGTAAATTATAAATTATGAATGACTCTCGCATTCTCAAGCACAGTTTCTAAATTTCTGTACTATATATCGTTTACTTTATATACACTATTAGAAATCTTTAAAAATGTTATTGTTGTTAATGGTTTTTAATTCCTTTTTTTCAGAAAATATCAATTTATTAGCCTTCCTTCTGATAAAGACCATATATAAATTGTAAATTATGAACGACTCTCGCATTCTCAAGCACAGATTCTAAACTTCTTTAACAAATATAATTTACTTTATATACACTATTAGAAATCATTAAAAATGTTATTGTGGTTAATGGTTTTTAATTCCTTTTTTTCAGAAAATATCAATTTATTATCCTTCCTTCTGATAAAGACCATATATAAATTGTAAATTATGAACGACTCTCGCATTCTCAAGCACAGATTCTAAACTTCTTTAACAAATATAATTTACTTTATATACACTATTAGAAATCTTTAAAAAAATTATTGTGGTTAATGCTTTTTAATTCATTTTTTTTTTCAGAAAATATCAATTTATTATCCTTCTTTCTGATAAAGCCCATATATAAATTTTAAATTATGAAGAATTCCCCCATTCACAAGCACAGTTTCTAAATTTCTTTACTATATATCGTTTACTTTATATACACTATTAGATATCTCTAAAAATGTTATTGTGGTTAATGCTTTTTAAATCCTTTTTCTCAGAAAATATCAATTTATTAGCCTTCTTTCGATTAGAAATCATATATAAATTTGTAAATTATGAACAATTCCCGCATTCTAAAGCACAGTTTCTAAATTTCTCTACTATATATCGTTTACTTTATATACACTATTAGATATCTTTAAAAATGTTATAGTGGTTAATGCTTTTTAATTCCTTTTTCTCAGAAAATATCAATTTATTAGCCTCCTTTCTGATAAAGCCCATATATAAATTGTAAATTATGAAGAATTCCCCCATTCTCAAGCACAGTTTCTAAATTTCTTTACTATATATCGTTTACTTTATATACACTATTAGATATCTTTAAAAATGTTATTGTGGTTAATGCTTTTTAATTCCTTTTTCTCAGAAAATATCACTTTATTAGCCTTCTTTCGATTAAAAATCATATATAAATTTGTAAATTATGAACAATTCCCGAAATTCTCAAGCACAGTTTCTAAATTTCTGTACTATATATCGTTTACTTTATATACACTATTAGAAATCTTTAAAAATGTTTTTGTGGTTAATGCTTTTTAAATCCTTTATTTCAGAAAATCTTAATTTATTAGCCTTCTTTCGAATAAAAATCTTATATAAATTTGTAAATTATGAACAATTCCCGCATTCTCAAGCACAGTTTCTAAATTTCTGTACTATATATCGTTTACTTTATATACACTATTAGAAATCTTTAAAAAAATTATTGTGGTTAATGCTTTTTAATTCCTTTTTCTCAGAAAATATCAATTTATTAGCCTCCTTTCTGATAAAGCCCATATATAAATTGTAAATTATGAAGAATTCCCCCATTCTCAAGCACAGTTTCTAAATTTCTTTACTATATATCGTTTACTTTATATACACTATTAGAAATCTTTAAAAATGTTATTGTTGTTAATGGTTTTTAATTCCTTTTTTTCAGAAAATATCCATTTATTAGCCTTCCTTCTGATAAAGACCATATATAAATTGTAAATTATGAACGACTCTCGCATTCTCAAGCACAGATTCTAAACTTCTTTAACAAATATAATTTACTTTATATACACTATTAGAAATCATTAAAAATGTTATTGTGGTTAATGGTTTTTAATTCCTTTTTCTCAGAAAATATCAATTTATTAGCCTTCCTTCTGATAAAGACCATATATAAATTGTACATTGTGAACGACTCTCGCATTCTCAAGCACAGATTCTAAACTTCTTTAACAAATATAATTTACTTTACATATACTATTAGAAATCATTAAAAATGTTATTGTGGTTAATGCTTTTTAAATCCTTTATTTCAGAAAATCTTAATTTATTAGCCTTCTTTCGAATAAAAATCTTATATAAATTTGTAAATTATGAACAATTCCCGCATTCTCAAGCACAGTATTTAAATTTCTTTACTATATATGGTTTACTTTATATACACTATTAGAAATCTTTAAAAATGTTATTGTGGTTAATGCTTTTTAATTCATTTTTTTTTCAGAAAATATCAATTTATTAGCCTTCTTTCTGATAAAGCCCATATATAAATTGTAAATTATGAAGAATTCCCCCATTCACAAGCACTGTTTCTAAATTTCTTTACTATATATCGTTTACTTTATTAACACTATTAGATATCTCTAAAAATGTTATTGTGGTTAATGCTTTTTAATTCATTTTTCTCAGAAAATATCAATTTATTAGCCTTCTTTCGATTAGAAATCATATATAAACTTGTAAATTATGAACAATTCCCGCATTCTAAAGCACAGTTTCTAAATTTCTGTACTATATATCGTTTACTTTATATACACTATTAGAAATCTTTAAAAATGTTTTTGTGGTTAATGCTTTTTAAATCCTTTATTTCAGAAAATCTTAATTTATTAGCCTTCTTTCGAATAAAAATCATATATAAATTTGTAAATTATGAACAATTCCCGCATTCTCAAGCACAGTTTCTAAATTGCTTTACGAAATATAATTTACTTTATATACACTATTAGCAATCATTAAAAATGTTATTGTGGTTAATGGTTTTTAATTGCTTTTATTCAGAAAATATCAATTTATTAGCCTTCTTTCTAATAAAAATCATATGTAAATTATAAATTATGAATGACTCTCGCAATCTCAAGCACAGATTCTAAACTTCTTTAACAAATATAATTTACTTTATATACACTATTAGAAATCATTAAAAATGTTATTGTGGTTAATGGTTTTTAATTCCTTTTTTTCAGAAAATATCAATTTATTAGCCTTCCTACTGATAAAGACCATATATAAATTGTAAATTATGAACAACTCTCGCATTCTCAAGCACAGATTCTAAACTTCTTTAACAAATATAATTTACTTTATATACACTATTAGAAATCATTAAAAATTTTATAGTGGTTAATGCTTTTTAATTCCTTTTTCTCAGAAAAAATCTATTTATGAGCCTTCCTTCTGATAAAGACCATATATAAATTGTAAATTATGAACGACTCTCGCATTCTCAAGCACAGATTCTAAACTTCTTTAACAAATATAATTTACTTTATATACACTATTAGAAATCATTAAAAATGTTATAGTGGTTAATGCTTTTTAATTCCTTTTTCTCAGAAAATATCAATTTATTAGCCTTCCTTCTGATAAAGACCATATATAAATTTGTAAATTATGAACAATTCCCGCATTCTCAAGCACAGTTTCTAAATTTCTTTACTATATATCGTTTACTTTATATACACTATTAGATATCTTTAAAAATGTTATTGTGGTTAATGCTTTTTAATTCCTTTTTCTCAGAAAATATCACTTTATTAGCCTTCTTTCGATTAAAAATCATATATAAATTTGTAAATTATGAACAATTCCCGCATTCTCAAGCACAGTTTTTAAATTTCTTTACTATATATGGTTTACTTTATATACACTATTAGAAATCTTTAAAAATGTTTTTGTGGTTAATGCTTTTTAAATCCTTTATTTCAGAAAATCTTAATTTATTAGCCTTCTTTCGAATAAAAATCATATATAAATTTGTAAATTATGAACAATTCCCGCATTCTCAAGCACAGATTCTAAACTTCTTTAACAAATATAATTTACTTTATATACACTATTAGAAATCATTAAAAATGTTATTGTGGTTAATGGTTTTTAATTCATTTTTTTTTTCAGAAAATATCAATTTATTAGCCTTACTTCTGATAAAGACCATATATAAATTGTAAATTATGAACAACTCTCGCATTCTCAAGCACAGATTCTAAACTTCTTTAACAAATATAATTTACTTTATATACACTATTAGAAATCATTAAAAATGTTATTGTGGTTAATGGTTTTTAAATCCTTTTTTTCAGAAAATATCAATTTATTAGCCTTCTTTTTAATAAAAATCATATGTAAATTATAAATTATGAATGACTCTCGCATTTTCAAGCACAGTTTTTAAATTTCTTTACTAAATAACGTTTACTTTATATACACTATTAAAAATCATTAAAATTGTTATTGTGGTTAATGGTTTTTAATTCCTTTTTTTCAGAAAATATCAATTTATTAGCCTTCCTACTGATAAACACCATATATAAATTGTAAATTATGAACGACTCTCGCATTCTCAAGCACAGTTTCTAAATTTCTGTACTATATATCGTTTACTTTATATGCACTATTAGAAATCTTTAAATATGTTTTTGTGGTTAATGCTTTTTAATTCCTTTTTTTTCAGAAAATATCAATTTAATAGCCTTCTTTCTAATAAAAATCATATATAAATTTGTAAATTATGAACAATTCCCGCATTCTCAAGCACAGTTTTTAAATTTCTTTACTATATATGGTTTACTTTATATACACTATAAGATACCTTTAAAAATGTTATTCTGGTTAATGCTTTTTAATTCCTTTTTCTCAGAAAATATCACTTTATTAGCCTTCTTTCGATTAAAAATCATATATAAATTTGTAAATTATGAACAATTCCCGCATTCTCAAGCATAGTATCTAAATTTCTTTACTATATATCGTTTACTTTATATACACTATTAGATATCTTTAAAAATGTTATTGTGGTTAATGCTTTTTAATTCCTTTTTTTTCAGAAAATATCAATTTAATAGCCTTCTTTCGAATAAAAATCATATATAAATTTGTAAATTATGAAGAATTCCCGCATTCTCAAGCACAGTTTCTAAATTTCTGTACTATATATCGTTTACTTTCTATACATTATCAGAAATCTTAAAAATTTCATTGTGGTTAATGCTATTTTACTCTTTTTTTTGTAAAGCTTAATTTATTAACCTTCTTTCTCATAAACCAAATATATAAAATGTAAATTATGAACGACAGTCGCATTCTCAAGCACAGTTTCTAACATTCTTTTATAAATATCGTTTACTTTCTATACATTATCAGAAATCTTAAAAAATTTCATTGTGGTTAATGCTATTTTATTCTTTTTTTTGTAAAGCTTAATTTATTAACCTTCTTTCTCATAAAAATCATATATAAATTAGTAAATTATGAACAATTCCCTCATTCTAAAGCACAGTTTCTATATTTCTTTACTATATATCGTTTACTTTATATACACAATTAGAAATCATTAAAAATGTTATTGTGGTTAATGGTTTTTAATTCCTTTTTTTTCAGAAAATATCTATATATTATCCTTCCTTCTGATAAAGACCATATATAAATTGTAAATTATGAACGACTCTCGCATTCTCAAGCACAGATTCTAAACTTCTTTAACAAATATAATTGACTTTATATACACTATTAGAAATCATTAAAAATGGTAGTGTGGTTAATGCTTTTTAATGCCTTTTTCTTCAGAAAATATGAAATTATTAGCCTTCATTATAATAAAGACCATATATAAATTCTAAATTATGAACAAATCCCGAATTCTTATGCACAGTTTCTTAATTGCTTTTGTAAATATAATTTACATTATATATATTATTAGAAAGCTTTTAAAATTTTAATGTGGTTAGTGCATTTTAATTCATTTTTTTGAGAAAATATAAATTTATTAGCCTTATTTCGATTAATAATCATATATAAATTTGTAAATTATGAACAATTCCCGCATTCTCTAGCACAGTTTCAAAATTTCTTTACCATATATCGTTTTCTTTATATACACTGTTAGAAATCTTTAAAAATGTTATTGTGCTTAATGCTTTTTAATTCCTTTTTTTTAGAAAATCTCAATTTATTAGCCTTATTTCGATTAATAATCATATATAAATTTGTAAATTATGAACAATTCCCGCATTCTCTAGCACAGTTTCTAACATTTTTTAACAAATATCGTTTACTTTATATACATTATTAGAAATCTTTTAAAATAATATTGGTTTTAATGCTATTTTATTCTTTTTTTTTGTAAATCTTAATTTAACAGCTTTCTATCAAATAAATCAAATATATAAATTGTACATTATGAACAACTGTCGCATTCTCAAGCTCAATTTCTAACATTCTTTAATAAATATCATTTACTTTATATACATTATTAGAAATCTTAAAAATTTCATTGTGGTTAATGCTATTTTATTCTTTTTTTTTGTAAATCTTAATTTAATAGTCTTTTTTCCAATAAGAATCATATATAAATTGTAAATTATGAACGAGTATCGCCTTCTCAAGCACAGTTTCTAACATTCTTTAATGAATATCGTTTATTTTATATACATAATTAGAAATCTTTTAAAATTTTATTGTGTTTAGTGATATTTTATTCCTTTTCTTGTAAAGCTTAATTTACTAGTCTTCATTCTAATAAGAATCATATATAAAATGTAAATTATGAACGACTGTCGCAATCTCAAGCACAGTTACTATCATTGTTTAATAAATATCGTTTACTTTATATACATTATTAAAAATCTTTTAAAATTTTATTGTGGTTAATGCTATTTTATTCCTTTTGTTGTAAAGCTTAATTTATTCTTTTTTTTTAAAGCTTTATTTAATAGGCTTCGTTCTATTAAAAACCATATATAAATTGTAAATTATTAACGACTATCGCATTCTCAAGCACAGTATCTAACATTTTTTAACAAATATCGTTTACTTTATATACATTATTAGAAATCTTTTAAAATAATATTGGTTTTAATGCTATTTTATTCTTTTTCTTTGTAAATCTTAATTTAATAGCTTTCTATCAAATAAATCAAATATATAAATTGTACATTATGAACAACTGTCGAATTCTCAAGCACAGTTTCTAACATTCTTTAATAAATATCGTTTACTTTATATACATAATTAGAAATCTTTTAAAATTTTATTGTCTTTAATGATATTTTATTCCTTTTTTTTTAAAACTTTATTAATTAGGCTTCTTTCTATTAAAAACCATATATAAATTGTAAATTATGAACGACTATCGCATTCTCAAGCACAGTTTCTAACATTCTTTAATAAATATCGTTTACTTTCTATACATTATTAGAAATCCTAAAAATTTCATTGTGGTTAATGCTATTTTATTCGTTTTCTTGTAAAGCTTAATTTAATAGCCTTCTTTCTATTAAAAGTCATATATAAATTGAAAATTATGAACGACTATCGCATTCTCAAGCACAGTTTCTAACATTCTTTAATAAATATCGTTTACTTTCTATACATTATTAGAAATCCTAAAAATTTCATTGTGGTTAATGCTATTTTATTCGTTTTCTTGTAAAGCTTATTTAATAGCCTTCTTTCTATTAAAAGTCATATATAAATTGAAAATTCTTCGCATTTTTTCTAACATTCTTTAATAAATATCGTTTACTTTCTATACATTATCAGAAATCTTAAAAAATTTCATTGTGGTTAATGCTATTTTATTCTTTTTTTTGTAAAGCTTAATTTATTAACCTTCTTTCTCATAAAAATCATATATAAATTAGTAAATTATGAACAATTCCCTCATTCTAAAGCACAGTTTCTATATTTCTTTACTATATATCGTTTACTTTATATACACAATTAGAAATCATTAAAAATGTTATTGTGGTTAATGGTTTTTAATTCCTTTTTTTTCAGAAAATATCTATATATTATCCTTCCTTCTGATAAAGACCATATATAAATTGTAAATTATGAACGACTCTCGCATTCTCAAGCACAGATTCTAAACTTCTTTAACAAATATAATTGACTTTATATACACTATTAGAAATCATTAAAAATGGTAGTGTGGTTAATGCTTTTTAATGCCTTTTTCTTCAGAAAATATGAAATTATTAGCCTTCATTATAATAAAGACCATATATAAATTCTAAATTATGAACAAATCCCGAATTCTTATGCACAGTTTCTTAATTGCTTTTGTAAATATAATTTACATTATATATATTATTAGAAAGCTTTTAAAATTTTAATGTGGTTAGTGCATTTTAATTCATTTTTTTGAGAAAATATAAATTTATTAGCCTTATTTCGATTAATAATCATATATAAATTTGTAAATTATGAACAATTCCCGCATTCTCTAGCACAGTTTCAAAATTTCTTTACCATATATCGTTTTCTTTATATACACTGTTAGAAATCTTTAAAAATGTTATTGTGCTTAATGCTTTTTAATTCCTTTTTTTTAGAAAATCTCAATTTATTAGCCTTATTTCGATTAATAATCATATATAAATTTGTAAATTATGAACAATTCCCGCATTCTCTAGCACAGTTTCTAACATTTTTTAACAAATATCGTTTACTTTATATACATTATTAGAAATCTTTTAAAATAATATTGGTTTTAATGCTATTTTATTCTTTTTTTTTGTAAATCTTAATTTAACAGCTTTCTATCAAATAAATCAAATATATAAATTGTACATTATGAACAACTGTCGCATTCTCAAGCTCAATTTCTAACATTCTTTAATAAATATCATTTACTTTATATACATTATTAGAAATCTTAAAAATTTCATTGTGGTTAATGCTATTTTATTCTTTTTTTTTGTAAATCTTAATTTAATAGTCTTTTTTCCAATAAGAATCATATATAAATTGTAAATTATGAACGAGTATCGCCTTCTCAAGCACAGTTTCTAACATTCTTTAATGAATATCGTTTACTTTATATACATAATTAGAAATCTTTTAAAATTTTATTGTGTTTAGTGATATTTTATTCCTTTTCTTGTAAAGCTTAATTTACTAGTCTTCATTCTAATAAGAATCATATATAAAATGTAAATTATGAACGACTGTCGCAATCTCAAGCACAGTTACTATCATTGTTTAATAAATATCGTTTACTTTATATACATTATTAAAAATCTTTTAAAATTTTATTGTGGTTAATGCTATTTTATTCCTTTTGTTGTAAAGCTTAATTTATTCTTTTTTTTTAAAGCTTTATTTAATAGGCTTCGTTCTATTAAAAACCATATATAAATTGTAAATTATTAACGACTATCGCATTCTCAAGCACAGTATCTAACATTTTTTAACAAATATCGTTTACTTTATATACATTATTAGAAATCTTTTAAAATAATATTGGTTTTAATGCTATTTTATTCTTTTTCTTTGTAAATCTTAATTTAATAGCTTTCTATCAAATAAATCAAATATATAAATTGTACATTATGAACAACTGTCGAATTCTCAAGCACAGTTTCTAACATTCTTTAATAAATATCGTTTACTTTATATACATAATTAGAAATCTTTTAAAATTTTATTGTCTTTAATGATATTTTATTCCTTTTTTTTTAAAACTTTATTAATTAGGCTTCTTTCTATTAAAAACCATATATAAATTGTAAATTATGAACGACTATCGCATTCTCAAGCACAGTTTCTAACATTCTTTAATAAATATCGTTTACTTTCTATACATTATTAGAAATCCTAAAAATTTCATTGTGGTTAATGCTATTTTATTCGTTTTCTTGTAAAGCTTAATTTAATAGCCTTCTTTCTATTAAAAGTCATATATAAATTGAAAATTATGAACGACTATCGCATTCTTAAGCACAGTTTCTAAATTGCTTTACGAAATATAATTTACTTTATATACACTATTCGAAATCATTAAAAATGTTATTGTGGTTAATGCTATTTTATTCTTTTTTTTTGTAAATCTTAATTTAATAGCCTTCTTCCTATTAAAAACCATATATAAATTGTAAATTATGAACGACTATCTCATTCTCAAGCACAGTTTCTAAATTTCTCTACTATATATCGTTTACTTTGGATACTATTAGAAATCTTTAAAAATGTTATTGTGGTTAATGCTTTTTAAGTCCTTTTTCTCAGAAAATCTTAATTTATTAGCCTTCTTTTGAATAAAAATCATATATTAATTTGTAAATTTTGAACAATTCCCGCATTCTCAAGCACAGATTCTAAACTTCTGTAACAAATATAATTTACTTTATATACACTGTTAGAAATCCTTAAATATGTTATTGTGGTTAATGCTTTTTAATTCCTTTTTTTCAGAAAATGTCAATTTATTAGCCTTCTTTCTAATAAAAATCATATGTAAGTTATAAATTATGAATGACTCTCGCATTCTCAAGCACAGATTCTAAACTTCTTTAACAAATATAATTTACTTTATATACACTGTTAGAAATCTTTAAATATGTTATTGTGGTTAATGCTTTTTAATTCCTTTTTTTCAGAAAATGTCAATTTATTAGCCTTCTTTCTAATAAAAATCATATGTAAATTATAAATTATGAATGACTCTCGCATTCTCAAGGACAGTTTTTAAATTGCTTTACGAAATATAATTTACTTTATATACACTATTCGAAATCATTAAAAATGTTATTTTGGTTAATGCTATTTTATTCTTTTTTTTTGTAAATCTTAATTTAATAGCCTTCTTCCTATTAAAAACCATGTATAAATTGTAAATTATGAATGACTCCCGCATTCTTAAGCACAGTTTCTAAATTTCTCTACTATATATCGTTTACTTTGGATACTATTAGAAATCTTTAAAAATGTTATTGTGGTTATGCTTTTTAAGTACTTTTTCTCAGAAAATCTTAATTTATTAGCCTTCTTTTGAATAAAAATCATATATTAATTTGTAAATTTTGAACAATTCCCGCATTCTCAAGCACAGTTTCTAAATTGCTTTACGAAATATAATTTACTTTATATACACTATTAGAAATCATTAAAAATGTTATTGTGGTTAATTGTTTTTAATTCATTTTTTTTTCAGAAAATATCAATTTATTAGCCTTCCTTCTGATGAAGACCATATATAAATTGTAAATTATGAACAACTCTCGCATTCTCAAGCACAGATTCTAAACTTCTTTAACAAATATAATTTACTTTATATACACTGTTAGAAATCTTTAAATATGTTATTGTGGTTAATGCTTTTTAATTCCTTTTTTTCAGAAAATGTCAATTTATTAGCCTTCTTTCTAATAAAAATCATATGTAAGTTATAAATTATGAATGACTCTCGCATTGTCAAGCACAGATTCTAAATTTCTTTAACAAATATAATTTACTTTATATACACAGTTAGAAATCTTTAAATATGTTATTGTCGTTAATGCTTTTTAATTCCTTTTTTTCAGAAAATGTCAATTTATTAGCCTTCTTTCTGATAAAGCCCATATATAAATTGTAAATTATGAAGAATTCCCCCATTCTCAAACACAGTTTCTAAATTTCTTTACTATATATCGTTTACTTTATATACACTATTAGATATCTTTAAAAATGTTATTGTGGTTAATACTTTTTAATTCCTTTTTCTCAGAAAATTTCTCTTTATTAGCCTTCTTTCGATTAAAAATCATATATAAATTTGTAAATTATGAACAATTCCCGCATTCTCAAGTACAGTTTCTAAATTTCTCTACTATATATCGTTTACTTTGGATACTATTAGAAATCTTTAAAAATGTTATTGTGGTTAATGCTTTTTAAGTCCTTTTTCTCAGAAAATCTTAATTTATTAGCCTTCTTTTGAATAAAAATCATATATTAATTTGTAAATTTTGAACAATTCCCGCATTCTCAAGCACAGATTCTAAACTTCTTTAACAAATATAATTTACTTTATATACACTGTTAGAAATCTTTAAATATGTTATTGTGGTTAATGCTTTTTAATTCCTTTTTTTCAGAAAATGTCAATTTATTAGCCTTCTTTCTAATAAAAATCATATGTAAATTATAAATTATGAATGACTCTCGCATTCTCAAGGACAGTTTTTAAATTTCTTTACTATATATGGTTTACTTTATATACACTATTAGAAATCTTTAAAAATGTTATTGTGGTTAATGCTTTTTAAGTCCTTTTTCTCAGAAAATCTTAATTTATTAGCCTTCTTTCGAATAAAGACCATATATAAATTGTAAATTATGAACAACTCTCGCATTCTCAAGCACAGATTCTAAACTTCTTTAACAAATATAATTTACTTTATATACACTGTTAGAAATCTTTAAAAATTTTATTGTGTTTAATGATATTTTATTCCTTTTTATTTTTTAAAACTTAATTGAATAGGCTTCATTCTAATAAAGACCATATATAAATTGTAAATTATGAACGACTGTAGCATTCTCAAGCACAGTTTCTAACATTCTTTAATAAAAATCGTTTACTTTATATACATTATTAGAAATCATTAAAAATTTCATTGTGGTGAATGCTATTTTATTCCTTTTTATTTTTTAAAGCTTAGTTTAATAGGCGTCATTCTAATAAAGACCATATATAAATTGTAAATTATGAACGACTGTAGCATTATCAAGCACAGTTTCTAACATTCATTAATAAATATCGTTTACTTTCTATACATTATTAGAAATCTTCAAAATTTCATTGTGGTTAATGCTATTTTATTCCTTTTTATTTTTTAAAGCTTAATTTAATAGGCTTCATTCTAATAAAGACCATATATAAATTGTAAATTATGAACGACTTTCGCATTCTCATGCACAGTTTCTAACATTCTTTAATAAATATCGTTTACTTTATATACATTAATAGAAATCTTAAAAATTTCATTGTGTTTAATGATATTTTATTCCTCTTCTTGTAAAGCTCAATTTATTCGTTTTTATTTTTTAAAGCTTAATTTAATAGCCTTCTTTCTATTAAAACCCATATATAAATTGTAAATTATGAATGACTATCGCATTCTCAAGCACAGATTCTAACATTCTTTAATAAATATCGTTTACTTTCTATACATTATTAGAAATCTTAAAATTTTCATTGTGGTTAATGCTATTTTATTCTTCTATTTTTGTAAAGCTTAATTTAATAGCCTTCTTTCTATTAAAATCCAAATATAAATTGTAAATTATGAACGACTGTAGCATTCTCAAGCACAGTTTCTAACATTCTTTAATAAATATCGTTTACTTTATATACATTAATAGAAATCTTAAAAATTTCATTGTGTTTAATGATATTTTATTCCTCTTTTTGTAAAGCTCAATTTATTCGTTTTTATTTTTTAAAGCTTAATTTAATAGCCTTCTTTCTATTAAAACCCATATATAAATTGTAAATTATGAATGACTATCGTATTCTCAAGCACAGTTTCTAACATTCTTTAATAAATATCGTTTACTTTCTATACATAATTAGAAATCTTTAAAAATTTTATTGTGGTGAATGCTACTTTATTCCTTTTTATTTTTTTAAGCCTAATTTAATAGGCTTCATTCTAATAAAGACCATATACAAATTGTAAATTATGAACGACTGTAGCATTCTCAAGCACAGTTTCTAACATTCTTTAAAAAATATCGATTACTTTCTATACATAATAAGAAATCTTTAAAAATTTCATTGTGGTGAATGCTATTTTATTCCTTTTTATTTTTTAAAACTTAATTGAATAGGCTTCATTCTAATAAAGACCATATATAAATTGTAAATTATGAACGACTGTAGCATTATCAAGCACAGTTTCTAACATTCATTAATAAATATCGTTTACTTTCTATACATTATTAGAAATCTTCAAAATTTCATTGTGGTTAATGCTATTTTATTCCTTTTTATTTTTTAAAGCTTAATTTAATAGGCTTCATTCTAATAAAGACCATATATAAATTGTAAATTATGAACGACTTTCGCATTCTCATGCACAGTTTCTAACATTCTTTAATAAATATCGTTTACTTTCTATACATTATTAGAAATCTTTAAAAATTTTATTATGTTTAATGATATTTTATTCCTTTTTATTTTTTAAAACTTAATTGAATAGGCTTCATTCTAATAAAGACCATATATAAATTGTAAATTATGAACGACTGTAGCATTCTCAAGCACAGTTTCTAACATTCTTTAAAAAATATCGATTACTTTCTGTACATAATAAGAAATCTTTAAAAATTTCATTATGGTGAATGCTATTTTATTCCTTTTTATTTTTTAAAGCTTAATTTAATAGCCTTCTTTCTATTAAAACCCATATATAAATTGTAAATTATGAACGATTATCGCATTCTCAAGCACAGTTTCTAACATTCTTTAATAAATATCGATTACTTTCTATACATTATTAGAAATCTTGAAACTTTCATTGTGGTTAATGCTATTTTATTCTTCTATTTTTGTAAAGCTTAATTTAATAGCCTTCTTTCTATTAAAATCCAAATATAAATTGTAAATTATGAACGACTGTAGCATTCTCAAGCACAGTTTCTAACATTCTTTAAAAAAAATCGATTACTTTCTATACATTATTAGAAATGTTTTAAAATTTTTTTGTGTTTAATGATATTTTATTACTTTTTTTAAAAGCTTTATTTAATAGGCTTCTTTCTATTAAAAACCATATATAAATTATAAATTATGAACGACTATCGCATTCTTAAGCACAGTTTCTAACATTCTTAAATAAATATCGTTTACTTTATATACATTATTAGAAATCTATAAAAATTTTATTGTGGTTAATGCTATTTTATTCTTATTTTTTGTAAATCTTTATTTACTCGGCTTCTTTCTATTAAAAACCATATATAAATTGTAGATTATTAACGACTATCGCATTCTCAAGCACAGTTTCTAATATTCTTTAATCAATATCGTTTACTTTCTATACATTATTAGAAATCTATAAAAATTTTATTGTGGTTAATGTTATTTTATTCTTTTTTTTTGTAAATCTTAATTTAATAGCCTTCTTTCTATTAAAAACCATATATAAATTGTAAATATGAACGACTATCGCATTCTCAAGCACAGTTTCTAACATTCTGTAATAAATATCATTTACTTTATATACATTATTAGAAATCTTAAAAAATTCATTGTGTTTAATGCTATTTTATTCTTTTTTTTTGTAAATCTTAATTTAATAGCCTTCTTTCTATTAAAAACCATATATAAATTGTAAATATGAACGACTATCGCATTCTCAAGCACAGTTTCTAACATTCTGTAATAAATATCATTTACTTTATATACATTATTAGAAATCTTAAAAAATTCATTGTGTTTAATGCTATTTTATTCTTTTTTTTTGTAAATCTTAATTTAATAGCCTTCTTTCTATTAAAAACCATATATAAATTGTAAATTATGAACGACTATCGCATTCTCAAGCACAGTTTCTAACATTCTGTAATAAATATCGTTTACTTTCTATACATTATTAGAAATCTTAAAAAATTCATTGTGGTTAATGCTATTTTATTCCTTTTTTTGTAAAGCTTAATTTATTAGCCTTCATTCTCATAAAACATATATATAAAATGTAAATTATGATCGACTGTCGGATTCTCAAGCACAGTTTCTAAGATTCTTTAATAAATATCGATTACTTTCTATACATTATTAGAAATCTTTAAAAATTTCATTGTGGTGAATGCTATTTTATTCCTTTTTATTTTTTAAAGCTTAATTTAATAGGCTTCATTCTAATAAAGACCATATATAAATTGTAAATTATGAACGACTATCGCATTCTCAAGCACAGTTTCTAATATTCTTTAATCAATATCGTTTACTTTCTATACATTATTAGAAATCTTAAAAATTTCATTGTGGTTAATGCTATTTTATTCCTTTTTTTATAAAGCTTAATTTATTAGCCTTCATTCTCATAAAACATATTTATAAAATGTAATTTATGATCGACTGTCGGATTCTCAAGCACAGGTTCTAACATTCTGTAATAAATATCGTTTACTTTATATACATTATTAGAATTCTTTTAAAATGTTATTGGGTTTAATGCTATTTTATTCTTATTTTTGTATATCTTAATTTAATAGCCTTCTTTCTCTTAAAACCCATATATAAATTGTAAATTATGAACGACTGTAGCATTCTCAAGCACAGGTTCTAACATTCTGTAATAAATATCGTTTACTTTATATACATTATTAGAATTCTTTTAAAATGTTATTGGTTTTAATGCTATTTTATTCTTATTTTTGTAAATCTTAATTTAATAGCCTTCTTTCTATTAAAACCCATATATAAATTGTAAATTATGAACGACTATCGCATTCTCAAGCACAGTTCCTAAGATTCTTTAATAAATATCGTTTACTTTATATACATTATTAGAAATCTTTAAAAATTTCATTGTGGTTAATGCTATTTTATTCTTTTTTTTTGTAAATCTTAATTTAATAGCCTTTTTTCTATTAAATACTATATATAAATTGTAAATTATGAACGACTTTCGCCTTCTCAAGCACAGTTTCTAACATTCTTTAATAAATATCTATTACTTTCTATACATTATTAGAAATCTTAAAAATGTCATTGTGTTTAATGCTATTTTATTCTTTTTTTTTGTAAATCTTAATTTAATAGCCTTCTTTCTACTAAAAACCATATATAAATTGTAAATTATGAACGACTTATCGCATTCTCGAGCACAGTTTCTAACATTCTGTAATAAATATCGATTTACTTTATATACATTATTAGAAATCTTAAAAAATTTCATTGTGTTTAATGCTATTTTATTCTTTTTTTTTGTAAATCTTAATTTAATAGCCTTCTTTCTATTAAAAACCATATATAAATTGTAAATTATGAACGACTATCGCATTCTCAAGCACAGTTTCTAACATTCTGTAATAAATATCGTTTACTTTATATACATTATTAGAAATCTTAAAAAATTTATTGTGTTTTAATGCTATTTTATTCTTTTTTTGTAAATCTTAATTTAATAGCCTTCTTTCTATTAAAACCCATATATAAATTGTAAATTATGAACGACTATCGCATTCTCAAGCACAGTTTCTAAGATTCATTAATAAATATCGTTTACTTTATATACATTATTAGAAATCTTTAAAAATTTCATTGTGGTTAATGCTATTTTATTCCTTTTTATTTTTTAAAGCTTAATTTAATAGGCTTCATTCTAATAAAGACCATATATAAATTGTAAATTATGAACGACTATCGCATTCTCAAGCACAGTTTCTAATATTCTTTAATCAATATCGTTTACTTTCTATACATTATTAGAAATCTATAAAAATTTTATTGTGGTTAATGCTATTTTATTCGTTTTCTTGTAAAGCTTAATTTAATAGCCTTCTTTCTATTAAAAGTCATATATAAATTGAAAATTTTGAACGACTATCGCTCTCTCAAGCACAGGTTCTAACATTCTGTAATAAATATCGTTTACTTTATATACATTATTAAAATTCTTTTAAAATGTTATTGGTTCTAATGCTATTTTATTCTTTTTTTTTGTAAATCTTAATTTAATAGCCTTCTTTCTATTAAAAACCATATATAAATTGTAAATTATGAACGACTGTAGCATTCTCAAGCACAGGTTCTAACATTCTGTAATAAATATCGTTTACTTTATATACATTATTAGAATTCTTTTAAAATGTTATTGGTTTTAATGCTATTTTATTCTTATTTTTGTAAATCTTAATTTAATAGCCTTCTTTCTATTAAAACCCATATATAAATTGTAAATTATGAACGACTATCGCATTCTCAAGCACAGTTTCTAAGATTCATTAATAAATATCGTTTACTTTATATACATTATTAGAAATCTTTAAAAATTTCATTGTGGTTAATGCTATTTTATTCTTTTTTTTTGTAAATCTTAATTTAATAGCCTTTTTTCTATTAAATACTATATATAAATTGTAAATTTTGAACGACTTTCGCCTTCTCAAGCACAGTTTCTAACATTCTTTAATAAATATCGATTACTTTCTATACATTATTAGAAATCTTAAAAATGTCATTGTGTTTAATGCTATTTTATTCTTTTTTTTTGTAAATCTTAATTTAATAGCCTTTTTTCTATTAAATACTATATATAAATTGTAAATTATGAACGACTTTCGCCTTCTCAAGCACAGTTTCTAACATTCTTTAATAAATATCGATTACTTTTTATACATTATTAGAAATCTTAAAAATTTCATTGTGTTTAATGCTATTTTATTCCTTTTTATTTTTTAAAGCTCAATTTAATAGGCTTCATTCTAATAAAGACCATATATAAATTGTAAATTATGAACGACTATCGCTCTCTCAAGCACAGGTTCTAACATTCTGTAATAAATATCGTTTACTTTATATACATTATTAAAATTCTTTTAAAATGTTATTGGTTCTAATGCTATTTTATTCTTTTTTTTTGTAAATCTTAATTTAATAGCCTTCTTTCTATTAAAAACCATATATAAATTGTAAATTATGAACGACTGTAGCATTCTCAAGCACAGGTTCTAACATTCTGTAATAAATATCGTTTACTTTATATACATTATTAGAATTCTTTTAAAATGTTATTGGTTTTAATGCTATTTTATTCTTATTTTTGTAAATCTTAATTTAATAGCCTTCTTTCTATTAAAAACCATATATAAATTGTAAATTATGAACGACTATCGCATTCTCAAGCACAGGTTCTAACATTCTGTAATAAATATCGTTTACTTTATATACATTATTAGAATTCTTTTAAAATGTTATTGGGTTTAATGCTATTTTATTCTTATTTTTGTAAATCTTAATTTAATAGCCTTCTTTCTCTTAAAACCCATATATAAATTGTAAATTATGAACGACTGTAGCATTCTCAAGCACAGGTTCTAACATTCTGTAATAAATATCGTTTACTTTATATACATTATTAGAATTCTTTTAAAATGTTATTGGTTTTAATGCTATTTTATTCTTATTTTTGTAAATCTTAATTTAATAGCCTTCTTTCTATTAAAACCCATATATAAATTGTAAATTATGAACGACTATCGCATTCTCAAGCACAGTTTCTAAGATTCATTAATAAATATCGTTTACTTTATATACATTATTAGAAATCTTTAAAAATTTCATTGTGGTTAATGCTATTTTATTCTTTTTTTTTGTAAATCTTAATTTAATAGCCTTTTTTCTATTAAATACTATATATAAATTGTAAATTTTGAACGACTTTCGCCTTCTCAAGCACAGTTTCTAACATTCTTTAATAAATATCGATTACTTTCTATACATTATTAGAAATCTTAAAAATGTCATTGTGTTTAATGCTATTTTATTCTTTTTTTTTGTAAATCTTAATTTAATAGCCTTTTTTCTATTAAATACTATATATAAATTGTAAATTATGAACGACTTTCGCCTTCTCAAGCACAGTTTCTAACATTCTTTAATAAATATCGATTACTTTTTATACATTATTAGAAATCTTAAAAATTTCATTGTGTTTAATGCTATTTTATTCCTTTTTATTTTTTAAAGCTCAATTTAATAGGCTTCATTCTAATAAAGACCATATATAAATTGTAAATTATGAACGACTATCGCTCTCTCAAGCACAGGTTCTAACATTCTGTAATAAATATCGTTTACTTTATATACATTATTAAAATTCTTTTAAAATGTTATTGGTTCTAATGCTATTTTATTCTTTTTTTTTGTAAATCTTAATTTAATAGCCTTCTTTCTATTAAAAACCATATATAAATTGTAAATTATGAACGACTGTAGCATTCTCAAGCACAGGTTCTAACATTCTGTAATAAATATCGTTTACTTTATATACATTATTAGAATTCTTTTAAAATGTTATTGGTTTTAATGCTATTTTATTCTTATTTTTGTAAATCTTAATTTAATAGCCTTCTTTCTATTAAAAACCATATATAAATTGTAAATTATGAACGACTATCGCATTCTCAAGCACAGGTTCTAACATTCTGTAATAAATATCGTTTACTTTATATACATTATTAGAATTCTTTTAAAATGTTATTGGGTTTAATGCTATTTTATTCTTATTTTTGTAAATCTTAATTTAATAGCCTTCTTTCTATTAAAACCCATATATAAATTGTAAATTATGAACGACTATCGCATTCTCAAGCACAGTTTCTAAGATTCATTAATAAATATCGTTTACTTTATATACATTATTAGAAATCTTTAAAAATTTCATT